>PVJC01018318.1:0-31458 GCA_004026665.1 Murina feae | reverse complement strand
AGTGGGAAAGGAAGGCAGCAGGGGACGGGTGAGTGGGAAAGAGTTGGCGGCCTGCTTGGCGGCTTCCCAGGTCCCTTCCGGGGATCAGGGAGCAGGAAAAGGCTGGCCTGACCACGAGGCGGGGTTTTCCCTGCTTTCTGGTGGCTGGAGGAAGATAGGCAGTAGGCAAGCTTGGGAGGCAGGCCGCACCCAGCCCTGGTCACAGCTCAAAAAAGAGAACAACATGCAGGGGAGGGCAAGAGTCTGAGAGATCATCATAGAGGGGATGCCTGCTCCAAGCCTCCACGGTGTGCCTAGGGGCAGGCCCCCAGCAGGTAGACAGACACAGGAGGACTGCTCCGAGCCTCAGATGCGGCTGGGGGCAGGTCCTCAGTGGTGACACACACACACACACACACACACACACACACACACAGAAGGCGCCTGGCAGACTGGGGCCATCATAGGATATCCACTGAGGGGTCCCAGACTGTGAGAGGGCACAGGCCGGGCTGAGGGACTCCCTCCACCCTGAGTGCACAAATTTTTGTGCACTGGGCCCCTAGTAGCAATATAAATAAGCCAGACCATAGAACTAAAATCTGTGTGTTTGGGACACAGGACTTTTTTTTTTAATAAGTAGCTTAGACAGGTGGAGGCAGAAAGACTGAGAACCTCTGTAGCACTTTGAAGTTAAGAGTTAAGACTTTGAACCCAGACTCACTTGAATTTGATTCCCTGTTTTATCACTTATTGACTGTGAGTCTTTGGGCAGATACTTAAACTTTCTGAATCTCAGTGTTTCATCTATAAAACAAAGGTAAATAATACTGTCGATTTAGTATAGAGTTGTGCTAAAGATTAAATGGAATAGTAACTACAAATTGCCTTGTAGAGTTTCAGCTTATTTTGAATTCTGTAACTAGTAGCAATTATTATATGGCCTTTATCACATCATAATTGTTAAAAGGAAACAGCCATTAGTTCATCAGTGGACATTAATTGAGGGACTACTCTGTGACAGGCACCATGCTAGTGTCATAAGAAAAAAAATAAATGCTCTCTGTACCTAAGGATCTCAGAGTTCTGTAATAGAGGATCTACAGAAATGAAGAAAAAGGAATTTCAAAGTGGACTTCAGTCCAGGCTTATTAAAGGAGCTATACTTAAATTAAGGGTTGATATATGCATAGCAGGGACCTGGATACTTAGTTTAGAAGGGCCTTCCTGGGAGGGAGGCAACATTCTCAAATGAAGCATAAGTCTCTGGTATCTTCAGAGATTGGGTACTGAGCCAGACCAATACAGACTGGAACAGAAGAATAACTTAAAAGTAAATTAAGTTAAAATTTAAAAATAAAAGGGATCTAACCCCAGAATATAAGTTTCAGTTGCACTTGTCAAATTTACATGCCAATACACAGACTGACCACTTGGCCTTCTGACTGAAAAATAGGTGTGCAGTACTGAGAAACAATAGTCTTTTTCTTTTCCTTGTTGTATTAATTTGACCTTTATCATGCCTTCCATGTCATTCTCTTATTCCTACACTTGTAAGAGAAAAAAGAGAGGAAGTCAAGAAAAAAGGAACAGCAAAGAAACATTTCACAATTTAGCAAGATAAAGGCATTGTATAAAAATACTGATTATAAATGTACTATGTAAAAATTTGTGTTGATAATGTGCACATTGTTCATTTAATATGGGCTCAACGCTCCAGGAATAATCTTGATTCTGATTTCATTTTGTTAAATTAAATTTATGGATAAATTAAGTTGGTACCTGATCTCATGCTAGGCTGTACACACGGCATCTCAGACAACAATGAAGTGGGTGCATTTTTCATCTTGAAAGTTAAACTCAGAAAGATAATATAACTTGTCCAGTTTAAAGGAATAAGGAGCAAAAGAATCTTGGGATCTGAACCCAACTGGTGCACTCTTTGCATGACCTTAGGCATCGCTGTGTTGCCCAGTGGGAGGGGCCGTGCCAAGGAGAAGCCCAACTGTACTTCCTGCCACAGTGCACACCCCTGAATTGGCCTCCCAGATAAGCCCAGGGCTATATTAAACCGGGATCTTATACAACCATAATGGTTTGAAGTTTTAAGAACCATGTATCTCACGTAATTTGATCTAATGCTTCTCCAATATTTGAAAATTAAAAAATGTTTTGCCAGTTGATGGAATTATGTTATAAAGACAAAATTAAATCAGTAGGTATTTTAAAAAGCACTTGATATTTTAACAAAAACAAAGTGAGCAAAAATGCCTCACTCTTGCTTAGATTTCCAAATATTCCAAAGTGAAGTCAGAAATGTCCCAAGGAAACTGAAGCATTTAACCAACAGCAGTTGTTTCCCTGTATGTGGAACATTAGTGCTCCACTCAAAATAGACAGCTGCCTGTTGCTTCTATTTTATTATGTAAAAAGTGATATACAGTGTGTGTCTGAATGCACATGCCTGTGGTTAACTGTGATTTCTAAGTGCCACAATGTCAGTTAATTCCTACAAACTGTTAGTCTATTACTAGTCATAACATATTTTAAAATCATCCATTACAGAAAAAGAGTCAGCTATATTATTACTTAGATAACTATCATCATAATGCATTTAGGATAATAATAATGCCAAATCTACCTGTCAACTCCATTACTTGTGTGCTATTCCAATCAAGACATTTACATTAGTTGAATGAGTTAATGAATATCAATGAGTCAGATTTGGGAACATACTAAACAACAATAAATGAGCATGTGACACCAAGTAACTTCAAAAATTCCATAAATAAAGCAGAGCCTAAATGTGTAAACATTGAGTGTGCTTTCTGATAACACTATTAGAAATTGTTAAGGGGAGCATTTAATCTGTACCATACAGTGAGAAAGAAGATAATAAAACCAAACTCACTTGTTGTGTGAGTAAGAAACCACAGTGAAAGATAATGGTGAGAAAAAAGTAACAAAGAAACTGTGTGAGAAGAGGCTCTCAGGGAGAATAGCCTGTGGCTGTTCTTAGCTTTGGGAAGTACAAGGCTCTGAACACAGTAGGGATACAATCAATGCTGTGACTAATGGACTCATAAATGTGCAGCATCTTGAAATTAATGATAACTTTAACATGTCTGAGGCCTTGAACTTATCTTATAAATTGGTCTTTGGGAAGAATAAAGGAAGAAAAGTATTGGGCAATCAGGAAGTAATGAAGATCTTGTAAAAATAGCTATCTATAAAAGCAAATTAAGTGAGTCCTTGAATAGTGGGAACATCTACCAATCAGCAGGTCCAGAGGATACACCTTCTATCTGCGGGATGAAAGAAACTGGCAAGCATGCTAACTGCATCATTTACAGTTATTTTTGAGAAACTGTGGGGACCTAGGGAGCCACAAGAGATGAAAGGGAAAGAAAATACAATGCTCTACTTACATTTACAAAAGAGATGGAAATAACAATGACCCCCAGAAAACTGAAAAAATAATTAAAGCAAGGGAAAGAAGGATCTTCTAATGGCTTACATAAATACAACATTATGAGAATATATTCACATCCAGAGAGAATCATTTTAAAGTTTAACATACAAAAGAAACTTGAAAACAAAAGAATTTGAATTAACATGCAAAATGAAGTGACTTGTTTATTTACTTATAATTGAGCAAAACACTTTTCTAAATGAACTCTTATAACCTAACCAAATATAAATATTTGAAAGATGGTAAATAGTAATTATAAATATAAAGTTATTTCAAAAATACTAAGGAAATATGACAGGTTTTAATGTCACTTTTATGCAGATAAAGTCATTGTGTTTTTATTGAAAATATGTTAATAGGATGCTTCTTACACATTAAACACTGTGCTATGTTCTGGGAACATAATGATGAACAAGGCAGGCTCTCAGACAAATTACACAGGGCAAGTGTTTTAATTAGCATGGGGCTTCCACATAGTAAGCTTTTAATAATATGACTATTGTTACTATTGGTTATTAATTCTTAAAAAGATCTTCACCTATTAGAGATGTTCTAAGAGTTTTCCTATTTGGCCTGATCATCATCTTAATAATTAGAACCTGAGCAATAGATCAAAGGGGAATTCCGTGGAATTTTAAATGGACAGAGATGGCATGTGGCAGTAACCTCCATTAAAAGTTGAAATATAAATTTAAATACATCTTAACCCTCTGCTAATTTCTCTTTCAACCATTCCTTTACATTGCCATAAAATCAGCCATTCTACAACATTTTGGTCATTTCCCAAACATCACTGTCTCCTTATTGATACGTTCACATTGTTTAGCCTATTATTTCAGAGACTTCACAATCTGGCTCAGATATTTCATGACCTTGCCTTTCACTGCCTCATAGTAAAGAACAACAGATTTTGTGCAAAGCTGTTTGGATGTGAATTCAAGTTCTGCCATTTGCTAGTTGTGTGATGTTAGGAAATCACTCTTCCTTGCTGAAGTTGTTTCTTCATCTGTACCACAATGCTAACCAACAGGTAAGGAGCACCTACATTATGCCAAGCATTGCTCATTATCATTTAATCCTTACAGTGGCCCTATAAATGATATTCCCTATACTACCTAATAGGAACTGAGGTCTGGAACAGTTCTGTTTAGTGACACAGAGAGAACCTGGGTAATCTGGGGTCGCTTTTTACTTTCAAGTATAAGCAGAGGTGCCAGTGATAATAGCAGAGGAAATAGTGAAGGGAATATGGACAAGTAGAAAATAGGGGTCGTATAGGGGGGGGTGTTGTTTGAGGAAACTTATTGGTAGATTTGTCATAGGACTTGCTTAAAAGGTTATTACAATTATGATGAGAGAGAGAGAGAGAGAGAGAGAGAGAGAGGCTCAAGGTTTGAACTGAAGTCCTTTGATTTCAGAGACTCAACTTTGAGTCATTCTTGTTTGTTGATTTCTGTGACATGAGCTCCAAGAGAGCAAGACCGCTGTCTTCCTCACTATTGACACCACTGGGTTTCTGGGCATGTGCACTTTTCAGGAGAGCTTCTCTCATGGAAATATTTTGAGAAGCCCTGATATATACCTGCCATTTGGAAGATAATCAAGCACTCTTTATATCAAGCATGTGCTTTAAAGAGAAAGGAACTGTGCTTGGCACTTGGCTGAGATTCAGTAAACACTTGTTGATTAATTCACTGAATAATAAATTTATTTCAGGTCATTTGCAAAAGTATTACTCACAGACAGATACTGTCTAGTATCAACATTTGTACTTTCCCGCTGAGTTCAAAATGACCTACATTGAAGACACTGTTGCTCTTCCTCTCATGTAAATCAGGAGTCAAGTAAAAGGCCTATGACAACAACCTCTATTGTCATATTCAAAGATCACCTTGATTGCTTCTTGTTCACTAGTTCTGTGTTGGCTGCCAGGGAGCTCAGAGCTAAATGTGGTGCACACGGTTCTTGCGACTTATCATTTCTGATCCTATTATGTTCTCTCCTGCATTACCTGACTCACATTCATATAAATGTCTTTATCTTAATAATTTTCTTATATCTGTATTTTTCACGTGAAAACAGTTATTTTTAAAAGTATACAAGTTTATACACAATAGTCTTACAAGTACCTGCCTTGTTAACATTGAATTCTCAGACTTCAGGCTCAGTCTGCTGATGGGTTTGGCCTTTAATTGGTGTCATTGAGAGTAAATTTGTCTGTCTGAATATTCTGAATGTCCTAGGTTCTTATGTAACTATTGGAACAAAATCAAGAGAGCTTGCCAGGTCATTTCTGTCTTTTTTGGAATATTTCTATCACTTTTCAACCACCCCTGCTCAAGTTAGTGATACTTCACTTTATTTAAATCCTTAAATGCCCAAGTCACAAGACACTAAAGTTGATTCATTTTCAAATAAACTCATCACTGAGGAATATAAGGTACCTTCATTCAGAGAAAATAAACTGCTTTGATCCAAAATCCAAAGAATTATACCTAGACAACACAAAACATATATTTTCCAAATCAGCTATTTCTGGTTTCAAATTCCAGATTGGCTTTCATAGTATTTAAGTTCTTTTTGCCTCAGTTTCCTAATTCCTAAAATGACCTAATAATGGCCTCTTCATAGGGTGATGAGCTTTCATTTGAAATAATAGTGGTAACATAGGACAGTTTTCATATTTTCCTCTCTTGTTTCTTCCTACATTATTACAAACTAGAGGCCTAATGCACAAATTCATGCAAGGGGCTCAGCCCTCGCAGCCCTGGCTTCATCCAGAAGGATGTCCAGAAGGATATCTGGAAGGTCCTTAGGCTTTCCAGTCTAATTATCTGGCATATTATTATATATTATGCTTTTATTATTATAGATGGACACATACATCATATTCTATTTATGTAGAAAAGGAATCATCAACATTTTCTCTGAATAAGACATAACAAAAGAATGATGGGTGGAGAAAAAGTCCCCAAAAATAATCTTATTGTCTATATTTAAGAGATGATGAATTTGATTTTGTTGCTCCTGTGGGAATAACTATGAGCAGTGGTCACTAGTTAGGAGTCAGATTTCAATCCAATAGAAGAATTATTAGAATCCAATCTAATAATTATAGATTTCCAGCTGTTTAATGAGCTAACACTAAGTGTCGAGCATCTCTTCATGCAATGTATTTGCATGGATGCTCATTTTCCAGAACTTTTGAGGAGGGTCTTGCAAGTTGAGTGGGCATTTAGACAACACACCTACTAAAGAGTATCTCAAAGGGCACACATTGAAAGTGAGAACAATCGGACTGTGGTTCCATAACTCTCCTTATGTCTTCTTGAGGTTATATCCTTGGCTGAACAGGTAATTTTCCTAGAAAAAAAAGAGGACCATTCTTCAGCCATATCTGAGGTCATGATTTGAAATATTTATTCATCTTAAATGTTGACTGGATCCCAGGAAGAGTCCTAAATTTAAAAGGGGGATAAAAAAAGACATTTCTTCATTTGAATATTACTTTATTGGTTTATTAATCCATTCATTTTTATGTATAAACTAGGAGCCTGGTGCACAAAATTCATGCATGGGGGTAGGGGGGCGGGGGAGGTTCCTCAGCCCAGCCTGCCCCCTATCACAGTCCAGGACCTCTCAGTAGATGTCCTACTGATGGCCACAGTCTGGCAGCAGAGGCTCAGAGCAGGTGTCATGTGTGTGTGTCCATCCACTGGGGGCCTGCCCCCAGCTGCACTGTGGAGGCTCAGAGCAGACACTGTGTGCATGTGTGTGTGTGTGTGTGTGTGTGTGTGTCCCAGCTTGGGGCTGCCCCAGGTGCATAGGAGGTTCGGAGCAGGCGCCCTGTGTGTGTGTGTGTGTGTGTGTGTGTGTTTCTGTCTGCTGAGAGCATGCTGCCAGCCACACTGTGGAGGCTTGGAGCAGGCATCCCTCTGTGTTGATCTCTCGGGCTCCTGGCCTCACATGCATGCTGTTCTCTCCCGTGAGCTGTGGCCAGGGCTGGGTGCTGCCTGCTGGCCATGCTTGCCTGCTCCTGGATCACCAGATCACCTTGGCAACCAAGGAACAGGCCCTGCTGCTTGCTGCCTGGGGGCTGTGCATGCCTGCTCACAATACAATCAAGGTGGCAATCTGGAGCAAGGCCCTGATACTTCGCCCTACTGCCTGGCCCTGCCCTTGTGTGCCTGCATGTGATACAAATGGGGGGGGGAGGCGGTCAGATCAAGGCCCTGCTGCCTGTCCCTGCCCCTGTCAAAATGGATCGTGGGGAGTGGGAGCAAGGCCCTGCAGCCTGTCCCTGTGTGCACATGCCTACTCAAACCCGATCACAGAAGGGCAGGAGCTAGGCCTTGCAGCCTGTCCCTGTGTGCCCGTGCTTCCTCAAACATGATGGTGGCAGGGGCGAGAGCAAGGCCCTGCTGCCTGGCCCTGCTGGGGCCTGCCTGCTAGCAGTGCTTGCCTGCTGGAGGGCAGCTGCTCATGGATTACCAGGATGGCGCTGCCAGTGTCCTGCCCCAGGGCTATGGGTGCCGCCATTTTTGTCCCGGAGTGATGGTTAATTTGCATTTTACTCTTTTATTACATAGGATGTTTTCATTCAAAATTACAATTTTTACCCAATGTCCTACTAGCTTTATAGCACTATTTCAGATTCTGCAGATATGCTGATATAGGCACTGCCTTCATAGATTTCATACTTAAGTAGGAGAGACTGACAATAAATTTTACAAATAAACAAACAGAATAATTTATCTGTTTTTCTTCATATTTTAGAAAATAAAAAATAAAAATTGGAGAATGTAGGTTTGTACTCCCTTCAAAATACACAGGGAAAATTCCTCCTAGAACAAACTCTCTGTGAAGGCTGCTAGACCAGTTTCCCCCTCTACTCCCTTTCCTGATTCTCAAAAAAATGCAACATTTGTGGATTACTATCTTCAAGAAGCCTTTCTTTGTGATAGCTAAACTGATGGGTTTTATCTGCGCCTTCTTCTGTGCTTTTTTATAATGTATATTCAGATGGGCAAATCAATTTGGCATCATTTACCTCCATCCAGGTAGACAAGTTCTTCCATTGTACTTCAGCATTTATAAAACCTATGTCATTGGCATGGCCCAGACCTCAATGGTAACAAGCACAGAACTTCAAAGTTGTGAGGACGACAGATGGTTACTGCATAGTGACAGTTAGTTATCTATAATTTTTCATCTCTTTCAAGTACATCTTTTGTCCATACTTCAATATGCATCAGATAATGAATAGAGAGAAAAGTCAATATATGGCCATATTAATAATTAGACCTCATAATTACTGAGTGCTGACCACATGTCAGGCCCATGGTGTGTGCTTTATGGATATTATCTTAGATGATCCTCATAAAACCCTATGAGGTGAGCATTATCATCTTTATTTACACCTGAAGAAATCAAGTCACTGTGTCAAGTACTGCATCCAAGCTCATCCAATTAGAGTGCAAAGCCAGGACAAATGCTCATTACCCTCCCACCCTGTGTCTTATGCAACAAGTTATATGTTATAAATACACGTAAGAAAATGCAAATGATACATATTATGCTCATGTTTAAAATCAATAAATGGGGAAAATAAGAGATGACATAAATAAGAAAAAGGGCTGAAACACTTGATCATTTTTAAAAAGATGACTTTTTGACATCGGACTTCATATTTGTGGCGGGATTCCCAGGTTATAGTTATGAAGGGATGAAACTATAGTCACTGCTTTTTTGTGGAATTTTAGACTTGATGCTGCACTACACACCATATTCTTAACTGCTGCAACTTCTGTGCTGTGAAATCCAAAATACAAAGGGTATCATAACGCTTTGCCTGATATTGAATGAAAAGCCATGTGCACTTTCAGCCCATGGTCACAGGGACTGTGTTATGACAGTGGTCTTTGGTCTATGCTCTTTCTTGCTGCCCTTGAATGTGTTAGTTACATAGATGCGAATTCCCCGATTTATAATGTTCTGGACTCTAATTTGTCCTCATTATTTCGGTACAACCATGCAAATTAGTACAAGCTATAAACCTAAAGTTTAAAACAAATGAGGCCATACCAAGAAGATACTGGTGTATAAGAAGCAGGATTTTAACAGGAAATGGAAGCACAGCTCCTTTGTGCTGAGAGTCCTCAGATGCTGTTGCTCATCGGCACTGGACCCATTATTATCCCTGATAGGACGAAGGAAACGGAGAAAAGGGACCTTTCCAGGTTCTCCCTGTGCTCCATGTCCAAACGAATAAGTCATGAAGGAATTCATTATGATGCATTGTCCAAATTCCATGCTTATGAGTGAACAGAATGTCAGAGAGGATCAAGGGGACCCAGCATCAGGTGACTGAAAAACGACTGTGGCTCAGTTCTCACAGACCTCAGGGTATTGCAGTTGCCAGTGCACCGTCACTGTGAAACATGAATGTTCCCCATTAAGGTGATATGGCGCAAGGAGACCTGTGCTAAGACCAGCAGTTCTAGAGCGTATTTCTTATTTGCTGTCTCTAAGTCATCTACCATCAGCAGAGCTCCTTTGTTACATCTGGACTATAATGTCTACTTCACTGGGCAGTGCTCATGTAGGGAAAATGTGGAAATGCTCAGCATGGAGTTTAGCAACAACTAGTCTGCATAAATGTCAGCTGTCTCTGTAGGTATAACCCAAGTAATGGGAAATATGAAGTGGTCAGAGTGGCCTTTATGTTTTCTGGAAATCAGATTTATAATGACAGTTCACACATATTGTACACTATTCTGGTGCCTAAGTCTCAAGGGTAAAGAGACATATTTCCTTCAATGGAGACTGTAAATACTGAAATGTAAGAGCCTTGAAGGCCAGGATTAGGATACCTATTTTTTGTACCTCTCCATACCACCTATCAGAGTAGTAAATATTTCATAAATATCTACTAAACCAGACATAATCAATAGAGGGAGAAACATAAAGATTTTCTGATAAACATTTTCATAGATTTTTTCTGATTTACAGAAGAATTCAAATCCTTAGGATAATAATCCATATGCTAGGTCACTTCTTCCAATAATAAACAACCACAAAGGATTCTTTCACATTCCTCTTCCATGTCTATTGTGGGTCAGTTGTGGCTCTGCTCCTCTTCTTGTTCTGGGACTCAAGCAGATGAAGTGTCCCTTCCCTGGAACATTGCCAGACTTGTAGCAGAGGGACAAGTATGTGCTGGAAATGCAGGATGATTTTCAAAACCTTTTGATATGTCCCATGACACCCTATGTGCATTTCATTGGCCAGAGGAAACCGTGTGACCACACTTGATATATACCATATTTTTTTCACATATAAGACATCTCCATGTATAAGACACCCTCTACCCCACTTTCCAATCCAAAATTAAGAAATCAGTATTTTAATCATAAAACAGAACACATATTTATTTAGTAGTTATCTCAAGTAATGTATATATACTAGTGCTATGATATTATGCAGTATATCCCTTTATTCAGCCTCTGTTGCATCACTGCTCTCTTCTTCATCACTACTAGTTCCAGTCATATCAATTTCCTCAACTTCTAGTGTATCACTGCTGTCTTCTGAGACACTGTCTATATATGTGAGATCATCCTCATAAACTGGTGGCATTTTCTGAGCTAACTTCGTTCGTGTTCTCATGGCCAACCTTTCTTTCCTCAGAAATTGAAGCACCATTTTGCCTTTCCTGTAAAATCAACAAAGTTCATTTCACTTGCAAACCTTCTTCCCTGACATTGAATAAGCTCAGTTGACACATATAAGCCACTCTGGTGCTGCTCCATAATCCAAGTCTTAAGCCTCTGCTCCAAGTTTGCCCATTCTACTGGTTTTCCTCTTAAGGCCGTCTTCTTTTTTGGCATCTTAAGGAGTTGTTCTTCCTGTTTTCTCCACTGTCAGATCATACACTCAACAGAAGGAGGTCCAAATTGTCTCTCTGCAGCTCCATTTCCATGCTCTTTTGCATAGCTGATTACATTCAGTTTTAATTTTGCATGATAAAACAATCATTTACCAGTATTTATCTTTTTATTTTTTGACATCTTTATGGGCTCAGAAAGCTCTGTTCCCTGTTGCATCTGCACACTCTCCACCTCTACCTTCACCCCCAATTAAGGCATCAGCTAAAGTCAGTAACAATAAGGATAGTAATTGGAGGAAGCCTGTTAGACATAGTATGGGCAGCTACACCCTCCACAGCTGACTTCTGTGTATAAAATGCCCCTCAATTTTCAGTCTAACAATTTTAGAAAAAAATAGGATCTTATATACGGAAAATACAGTAATCCTTTTGCTGGGATGGCATTGTCAGTTACACGACTAAATCTAAAATCACAGTGAAGTAAAATCCACCTCAGGGGAGGGTAGCAAGTACTATGAACAATAATATAATATACTACAGTTAACAAAACAAAAAGCCAACCTGAGAAAATAATATTAGAGTAAAAAAAATGCCTATACTACCTGCCTGAACTGTAATGCTGAAATAAAATTAACATAAAAATAGTACATTTTGTAATTGTGAGGTTTTGTTGTGACCCAAATCTGACTTTTGTTAATAATTCTATGGCTACTATCTTCCTATGGTGTTCCTTAACCTTTGCTTATTTTACTGAAAGACTTGTTCTCCATACTTCAACTAAGAAAACCCATTTAATAAGAGGAGCAGTGTATCATCTTGATCCCCAACGAGAGAGGATAGAAATATCCTCTTGAATATCATACTACTGAGCAGCACCAGCTAGAGATGAGGATTTGAAATCTCTCAGCCCAATCCTGTGCTCCTTGTCAACTACCTAGAGTTGAATAGTTAGCTTAAAATTTATTGATGGGTCTGGCCTGTGTGGCTCTGTGGTTGAACGTCAACCCTTGAACCAAAAGGTCACTGGTTTGATCCCCTGCCAGAGCATATGACTTGGTTTCAAGCTCAATCCCCAGAAGAGGGGTATGTAGGAGGCAGAGGATTAATAGTGTTTCTATCTCTCTATCCCTCTCTATTTCTCTCTCTCTAAAATCAATAAAAAATATTTAAAAACACTGATTGATGGTAAGTAAAATACTTTTGTATCAAAAAGTGAGCAAGTTATCTTAGTTCTTATTAATGTCCATCCTAAGAGCTATGTCTTATATTACTAGCTCTGATTTTTCTATAAACATTTAATCACTTGTCTCTTCACTACACTCTATGAGCCAGGTAATAATGATGTCATATTTCTGTTTCTCTCATTACAGTGTTTTGACATTTGTTCACTCCTCCCTCCACTTCTCCTCCTCTCTGTTCTTGTTCATTCAAACCTTATAGGAATTCAACTATAGCTCAGTTCTCCAAATAAGCTGTGATTGCTTTCCTCAGAAAATTACTTCACATTTTAATTATTTTTCTGACATTTTCACCAATAAATAATCACAAGTTTTCATACAAAACAACATAGAGTTTGAACTCTGAGCCTGGACGTTAGGAAGCCTTTCATTTATCTCTGTCCACATGATATGAGTTATTGGGTTACTTGCTTTCCAATGAAGACCCATTACAGGAAAAATAAATTCCAAGATAGTCATGTTTAAAGAATTTTGCTTAATCTTTGCCTACATTTGATTTGCTAAATTCCACACTCATGGCATTTTCCTCATTTTTTCTTCTTCTTATTGATAAAAACTGCAAAATTGCCTGAAAAGCTATTGTAGTTCAATATGGTTGTCTCCCTTGACATTTACATGCACCTCAACTTTATTTATTTTTCTGCATAGTATGTAGATGCCTTTCTGGAGAAATAAACATTGCACATTCAGCAATTTATGCAGTCCCAGCCACAGGATTATTTTACTGTCTTTTGGATAATTAGCAATGTGAGTAAAGATAAAGAATATACAGTAACTTGCCTGACTTTGGGCAAAAAAATAAAAAAATAAAAAGATTAGAATGACAAATAGTCAGACTCTAGGGTCAAATGCTTTGCCAGTAGTTGCATATGTTTATGCCAAAATACATAAAGAAATGTCACTTCAGCACATGAGTGATGACAAACACTCCAAGTGGGGCTGCAGTTCATCAATCATTTCAAATGCGCAGATTGGGTTTACCTATATAAACAAAAGCAATAAAACTACTCAAAGCCTCACCTTAAACAATTTGAGCATGACATAAACACTGTTACTGCACAGTCAAGCCCCATTTTACTTGAGAAGCAGTCAGAAAAGACCCAACAATCTATGATTTATTAAGATTAATAAAGCACATCTTCAATAAAAAAGTTCTGCTAACACTTAGCATAAGTATGGGAATCTTATTCAGTATCATAGCACATCAGAAAGCATATGAGGCAGGAAGTATGATTAACGAACCTGAAAACTGTGCATTCACAGATTCTCAACAAAGTTTCAGGGTCACAGTAGGGAGCAGTATAGAGAAAGCCTGAAGCAAGAATCCATAACAGGTAGGTTGTCTGGGCTCAATTTTAATGATTTGTTAAAAAATAAGGTAAATTAATAAAACTATTATATGTTTCTAAGCCAGTTTTTTTTTTTATCCCCAGGATGAATGCTTTTGAAACATTGATTCTTTTAACTTCTGCTGACATTTCAGAATAATAAACACAATATTATAGTCCCTCCTTGGTAAAGAAAGAAGGCCGCGTAGTTCAAGACTGTACCTGATGGAGCAGAATTGAAGTGAGAAGTTCATTCAAGGTGATATACCATTTCTCTTCTTTAAGAAGGTGCATTGTAAGCATGAGAAAATATAATTTGATTAGTTGCCTATGTTCTTGTTCTCTTTGTCCACCTGAGTGCTGGTCTAACACTCACGCTATGATTGATTCTTCAGTAACCACAAGCAGAAGTGCAAGGCCACTGCTCTGTGACTAAAGAAAATTCTGCTCAGAGGAAGCAATACAATCTCATGATCAATGAAGGCTCTTCTAGGTCTGCTACTAAATATGCTAAATAGTTTGATTCCTCAAATGAGGAACTTGATTTAGTTGCACTATAAACTCTCTTAAATTACAACTCAAATTTAATAAGACATATGCAGGTTTCTCTCGCCTTAATTTCACTGAACTTCTAAGATGTAATGGAATGACAAGGGAAAGAATATATTTGGAAAGAATGACATCCAGAGTATAATTGGAAGATCAGTATGCTTTTGGCAAGATTTTTTTCTCTCATTTGGACAATTTGGTGAATTGAGAAGGTTTAAAGAAATCAGAGATTTAACCCACAGCTCAGATGGACCAAATCCTTTATGAGAAGTCATTTTGTTGTCTTGCCCCCTGAGAAGTACAAACAAACTCAATGGGTTTCAAGATGTTTCTTTTAAGATGTGGAAAACATGACTGACCTGAAAGTTGATTGACATGAACTTTCTAAAAACCCTAACATGATAGCAACATAAGAAACGTATCCTTAGGGATGACAAAGCTATGCTACTTTAATATGGCTGTTTCATTGGTCTTCCTTAGGCTAAGTATCTAAAATCATCCACATTCTTTGGAGATAACAATGCACTAAGAGTTGAGGAACTGGGACATAAACTTGATTCATCCATAAATTTAACAACCAATTAAATATTTGCTGGGCAAAAATGCACCAAAAACTCTGAGAAATTAAAAAATGAAACAAGAACTCACAGTACAGCAAGGAAAAAGTCATTGCCAGTTCCCTAAAAATTTAAAGGTGGAGTTATCACTTTAAAAAAGAAGAAGCTTGATTCATGGAAAGCTCTGCAAACTTGGGCTTTGGCACTGTCCAGACCCAATTACTATGCAGCTCATTCAGGTTGAACTCAAATTGCTGAGTTTCAGCTTCTTTTTTCCAAGTGTCATTAAATTTTAATTTAGCTCTTTCCCCCAAACCTGCTTTTATCAAGTTAAAAGGGGATTTTTTTCTCAACAAGTCTAAGAAGAAAGTTCAGCTGATAGTTGATATGCACACAATGTGCATGTGCAAACACACACATACATACTGTCACACACACATATACATATAATCAGAACGCTTTGTAGTAGATATAGATGATATACATAGAACCCAGTAGCCTCTGTATTACTCTGGATTTCTCTAAAAAGCAGAGGCTCATATTTGGGGCCAGATAATTTTCTGTTGTAGGAGTTATTGAGCTATTGCATATTTTGTAGAAATTTCAGCAGCTTCCCTGGCCTCTACCCACTAAATTCCAAAAGCCTTTACTCCTGAGTGGTGATAACCAAAATTATCTCCTGGTATTGCCAAAAGTCCTAGAGGACAGTGGGTTCAGGATGAAGGGAGTGAAATCCACCCACATCTGGAGAAAAAGTTAATCCATGGGTATGTTAGCAAGCTAGTCACTATTGAGGCAACTGGGGCTCTGGGTTGCTTGGGACCCTCTGAAGTGTATACTATTAACTGATATAACTCTGATTTGTCCACCTGAATGATGGAAAAGGCTATATTTATTCATGTTTCACTTCTATCATTGGTCCAGGGTCATTCCATGGGGAGCTGACTCCTTATACTCCTTTGTGCTTATGTCAGAATGGTTTGACATGAGCATCTTAAAGAAGCCCTGGGTCAAAAAATAAAATAAGGAGGGCTACGGTAGCTAGGTGTTTCTGATTATACCTGTATGGTTGCCACAGCCATATCTGGAGTACAAAGTGCATAGAGGACATGGGAAGTGTGGTTCAAAGAATGTCAGATCTAGTCCAAAGATCCATGATGCTACTATTCAAAACTTTGAAACTCCTAGAGGGATATAATTATGGGAACTGCAGGAAAACCAAACATTTTGGACTGCAATTGAATATCTGGCCTTTATTTTTCCTCTCTGAATGCATTTAGAGGAGAGTAGGGTACACAAATGGGTGCATATGTATAATTTGTGACTTTTCCCTATAGAAAGCAAAAACAACAATTAGATGGACCAAGGAGACACAGAAAGCATCCACAGGGTAAAATGTAGCAAAAGTAAAGACACTGCATTAAAATTAATATTCACCCTAGTCAATGACTTTGAATTTTGCCCTTTAGTTCATGCCTTTAAAATGTATTTAAACTATAATATCAGGTAAAAGAAACATGTGGAAATTGTGTCAAATTCTTACAGACTAGTGAAATGTGAGGTGCATAAAAATAAGACAAAAAGTATGAAATCCAATTAAAATTTCACAGAAAATTTGCTGCAAGAATATATTGAGAAAAAAGCTTAATCATAATTTTTCAAATAAAATTTACAATTGCATTTGAATTTTATCCATTAAAAATCTTTAGCTCATAAGGTGCATATTTAACAAAATTTTATACATTTATAATGTTAAAAGACAGGAATGTGTGCATATATAGAAATACACACATATATGCATTTATACACACACTAGATTTCTCTTCCACTTTTCAGTTAGCTTATTAAAAATGAATACAAACAGACTCTGAGCTCTAGGATCCTCTAAGAGCTTATAGCCTGTAGCAGCTTTCAAGATAACAGCTTCTTCAACCAGAGGAGCTCTGACTTCTCAGTCAAACTGTTTGAAGTTTCCAAGGCTTGGGGAAAGGGTGGTCTTTTCAGAAAAAGCCAGTATTTCAAAGGAAAGACATACCTTTTTTCCCCCTATTTAGTGCCAAGATTTAAAAATGCTCTGAAGATGGGAAAAAACCATCTTCCCTTGAAAATGTAGTATTCCTCTGAAGAGCCCCACGCCTCAGCTGAGCAGACTCTAGACGTGTTCTCTGCCAAGACCTCTGTGCTCAGAGGCTCTGGACCATGCCCTGAACCAATTGTCAGAATCAGGTTCTCTTCATAGTAACAACCTAAAATCAATGATCATGAAAGGATCCCATACTGCAGGAAGTTTATTTCCTAACATACAAGTTGTGTTTGAATAATACCCATTAATTGAAATGAAAGTCTGAAATCTTGCCTGACCTTGGCCAAGCTATTTAACTTCTTGGAGATGGATTTTCTCATCTGCCTCCTGAAGCCATGTCACAGGATTGTTGTGAAAATTAAATGATGTAATGACTATAAAGTGTCTGACATGGAGTAGGCAAAGACATGCATTAGTCCCTTTCCCCATCATTTAGTCATGAAATAATCACTCTAATATGGCATCTTAAGCCTCATTTTTTAAATTTGTGAAACAGCAAAGAGCACCTACCTCAGAGGGCTGTGGAGAAAGTAAATGAAGGAACTGATGTAAAGCACTTGGCAAAACACTTGCTTAATGATAATTGCTCTGTGCACATTAGGGCAGCGAGTGGTTATAGAGAGAGTAGTTACAGAACAACTTCTTCTCAACATTAGCACATCTAAAGAGTGTCTAACACATGCATGGCATTATGTGAATGTTCAAAATAATTGGCCCTTAAGGAACCAGGATATACATGTAAGGAAAATAAATACTATGACAAATTAGCATATAAATAACAAATGACTAAAGCAGACTTTAAGAGACATAGGACACACTGAAGTCTAGTTTCATTCTTTTGCATGTGACTTTTCAATTTTCCCAGCATCGTTTATTGAAGAGGCTTTCTTTTCTCCATTATATGTTTTTGGCTCATTTGTGAAAATTTATTTGCCCATAAACGTAGTTTTATTTATGGGCTCTCAATTCTGTTCTATTAGGAGCTCTGTGTGTGTTTTTTTCTGCCAATACCATACTGTTTTGATTATCATTGTCAACTAGCCTACAGTTTCCCCATGTACAAAAATTAATTTAAAATGGATCAAAGACCTAAATATAAGATCTGAAATAAATTACATAGAAGAAAACAGAGATACTAACTAAGCTCATGGAACTTAGTCTTAGAGAATATTTTATGGATTTTTATCCCAAAGGCAAGGGAAGTAAAGGCAAAAATAAATGAATGGGACCATATCAAACTAAAAAGCTTATGCACAGCAAAAGAAACCACCAACAAAACAGAAAGGCACCCAACTGAATGCAAGAAGCAAGCTCCAACAAGGAGTTAATATCTACAACATATAAAAAACTCATGCAACTCAACACCAGACAGACAAACAATCCAAATTAAAAAATGGACAGAGAACCTGAACAAATATACAAATGGCCAACAGATATATAAAAAGATGTTCAACTTCATTAATTATTACAGAAATATGAATTAAAACTATAATGAGATACCATCATATACCTGTTAGAATGTCTATTATCAAAAAGACAAATTATAAAAAGTGTTGGAGAAGTTGTGAAAATAAAAAAGGAACCCTCATTCACTGCTGGTGGAAATGTAAAACAGTAGAAATGTAAAACTATAGAAAACAGTATGGCAGTTCCTCAAAAAAATTAAGAATAGATTAATATATGATCCAGCAATCCATCTTCTGGGTAACTATCCAAAAAACTTGAAAACATTTATTCACAAAGATATACATATTCTTATGTTCATTGAAGCATTATTCACGGTGGCCAAGACATGGAAACAACCAAAATGTCCTTCAATAGATTATTAACTAAATAAGATGTGGTACTTATATACAAAAGAAATACTTCTCAGCCATAAGAAAAAATGAAATACTGCCATTTGCAGTATCATGGGTGGACCTTGAAGATATTATGCTAAGCAAAATAAGTCAGTCAAAAAAAGAGCCAGATGAACTCATTCATATGTGGGATATAAGATGGAAACTCACAGACATAGACAGTGGTTGTTACCAGAGAGAAGGGGGGTAGGTAGTAAAGGATAGAGGGGGTTATATATATGGTGATGGAAAATGGTTTGACTTAGTGTGGTGGGCACACAATGCAATGTACAGGTCATGCATCATAGAAACATACCCTTGAAACCTATATAATCTTATTAACCATTGGCACCCCCAAAAACTTAATAAAAATAGAAGAAGAAATAAAGAGACATAGGAGTAGGGAGGGAATGAAATATCACCTTAGTAGGAGTATTGAGGGAAGATGATGTTGAAGAAAGGGTAGAATTTATTTGAGTTGCAGAGAAGAAAAGACATTTCAGTTAGAAAGAAGTGAAAAAATAATAGAAATGTACATTATGCTTTTAGGACAATGGATCAACCAATGAGTCTAGGTCTAGGGATCATGTAAGGGACTCATGAGCATCAGGGCTGGGAGAATAGGAAGGGGTTCAACCATGAGCCTTAGGAGCCAGAATAAGTAGTTTCACTTCCTCCTTCAGGAAGAGAAGTGCAATGGAAGGAGTTAGAACAGAAGAATGACATGTAAAACAAAATTTTAGGAAGATTGCGTATAATATACTTCATTTTTTTCTTAACATTTTTTAGCTTATGAAAAATCCATCAACAATGAATATGTGAGCGGGTAATTAAGTATATCTCTTAAAATTTATTTCAAATATAAGCAGAATTGGGGTTCCTAAAAAATAATGCTAAGTAAACTACTGGGGAAAAACTAATTTTTCACTGTCCTCAAGTGCCAACACAATTCTCTCTCTCTCTCTTTCCCTCTCTATCTATCTATCTATCTATCTATCTATCTATCTATCTATCTATCATCTGTCTATCTATATATCTATCTATCTATATATCTATCTATCTATCATCTATATCTCCTTATAAGTCTTACAATAACGAGTAAACTTCTGTAACAGCTTATGAAACTTTCTACAAAGTTAATGTAGTACTCTAGGAGAAAAAGGTGGAGAAGATGGAGAAGTTGGATAAGGAGGAAAGAAACTAAGGCAGTGGTGAGCACCACACCAATTCGGAAGGACTAAACCAATGAGCAGACATTTATGAAATAAAACTAGATCCATGTGTGCAGGACTGAATCTAGAAAATTTTGAGACAATAAAATCAAATCAGGTAGAATCTAAGACCCTTTCATTTCCAGCACAGTCCAGTATGGCTTGGACACCGGCAGCAAGCACAGTCACAGATGGTGTGCTCAGCCAGTAAACAGTCAGTGCACAAGAGTGGAACTGGATCACATATAAAAGATTTGAACCCTGCATTCAGTCACGAATGAAGAAAAAAATTGAAAACATACATGTCTTAGCTTGGGCTGCCATAACAAAATACCATAGACTTGGTGGGTTAAAAATGAAAAATTTATTTTCTCACAGTTCTAGAAGCTAGAAAGTCCAAAACCAAGGCTTTTGCAGGATTTGGTTCCTAGTAAGAGCTCTCTCCCTGGTTTGCCAATATCCATCTTATCTCCGTGTCCCGATATTGTGAGGACAGAGAACTCTGGTATCTCTTTCTCTTTATATAATTCATCAGTCCTATCAGATAGGGCCTCACCATTATGACCTCATTTACATTTAACTACCTCCTTAAAGACACTATCTCTAAGTAGACTCACATTGAGGATTAGGGGGGAGGGGTACACAATTCAATACATAGCAATAGGGATTTAGAAAAATTTAGTCCAAATTTCAGTTTGATAAATAACTACCTGTGGCCCTTGAGCTGATCATTTATACTTTCTGAGCCTCATCTTCACCTATAAAAGAGATGGGATGAAGGTGTATTGTTGAGTTAGGGATTTCAAAGGATGCCATTAGCTTTAATATTTTCAAATTTCATCATTATAAATTTTGATATAAACTGGCTTTATAGAGCCTTGCAATCTATATCAATAGTCAGATTGCATGAATAAAGAATAACCTAATAATGTCTAAGAGATGCTCTAGCTTATAATAGAGCATGAGAAAAAGAGAACCTCTGACAGAGTCAATAGAAGAGCAACCACGAGCACAACAGTATTGCTTCCATCAGTTGGAACAGATGTAGCAGCAGTAGCAGGTAGACTGGGCTAGCAGGCTTTGAATTAAAATGTGATTGCTCATTTAGTTAACAAAAATATGGATTTTGTTGCCAAAATTCTATCCTTTCTGAAAAAAAAGCAAAACAGGACAAAATAAACCCAAGTATTCAGTCATCTTAAACCAGAACAAAAGCATAATGCCATATTCCATAGCTAGACTCTGGCCTACTCTCACCATTAATCTTTGAATGCACATCTTTGTTGACAACTACTTCTTAATGATTATCATTGTCAAAGTTTAGTAGAATTCAGGTAACTTTCTACCTTTTCTAGGACTTTTAAAACAAAATTAAAAAACTATAAAGAGTAACAGTTACAGTAAACTTATCAGAGAGACAGTGGCAAAAAAAAGTATAAGTCATGATGAAGGTAATTTAAAACTGGGGGTCAAATAATTGATTTCTCATTGATGGAGAAGCTTTAAAACTTAAGTCCAATGGGGGAAAACTGACAGTGATTGTCATAGCACCTTTCTGTATTCTACAGGATCAGAAACCCAAGAACATATTCAGTAAAGCCACTATTATCCGTCTCATTAAAGCTACCAGAATTCACTCCCAGAACAACAGAACCTAGGTCACTAGCAGCCTTGAGAAGAAGCAAATCCTAGAGACAAAGGTGAGAAACTCAGCAGAGCAGAAGTAAGGCGTATTGGATAGATTTTCTCCACACAGCATCATAACTAGTGAGTAATACCTTCTTTCTCTTTAAGGTAACTATTTATTTGCCTTGGCATGGACAGAGGACATTTGCTTTGAGAGAGAGAGAGAGAGAGAGAGAGAGAGAGAGAGAGAGAGAGAGAGAGAGAGAGAGAGAGCTCTAATGGAAGAATCAAATTATATCAGAAAAGGAAGCACTTTAAGCTTTATTGCTGTAGATCACTCTGCCTCCAGCTGTGAAACTGATTGATGTTTAAAACCCCTGAGGCACTGGCAGCTGTGGTGGCTGCTTCAAATAAGAAGAAAAAAAGTGTATGAGTGTGGATGTGGGTGTGAGTGGATGAGTGTGTAAGCATCTATGTGGGGTAAAAAATGATTTAGGTAAAATTTATTTTCATAACTTTCCTCTAAAGTTTCTTTGTATAATTCTTCTCAGATAGATAGATGGGTAGAAAAATACTTAGGTTTGATATTTAGATAGATAAACAGAAAAGTTTCTGAGAGGGAGGGAGGGAGACAGAGAGGGAGAGGGAGGTAGGTCTGCATGTGCAACTAGATAAATGCTTTTCTTGTATGTTACTTAAGGTTGGATGAGTAGTTAAAGGAACCAGATGGTGATAACTTTCTTGGTCTTATTTAATACAACTTACCCAGCTTTGCATAGGAAAGATTCAATAAATAACTGCAAGGCGTAATTGAATTGAATTAAAAAGATACCTAAACTAAAAGTAATGCTTCACTTTTGATTTCCCAAATGCAAAGATTAGACCCAAGGAATATTTGTAATATGGAGAATAACTAGCCACTGCTGAGAGGGACTCTATTCTAATCAAGTAATCCAAATATTTGTTAAATTTACACTTCCAACCCAGCATTACAGCTGGAAACACAAAGGTTGGGTGTGAAAGAGTTCTGGCCCCATGTTCTGGCGGTTTACATTTGCATTAAACATGTCAAGACTTCATCCACTGTCTGAAAAATCTATAGATTTCTTCTATGTGTCTACTCTTTTGTGCTCAATCCAAGATACCAAAGCTATACTAGATGAAGGTACTTTTCATTGAAGAAGCAATGGGGAAAAAGAGTTGGTGTTTATTTCTGTGTATGCAGGAATACTAGAATAGATACATTTTGAAGGAGCAGAGATATAGTTTAGCACCTATGATGTAAACATCCATAAAAATTAGACTAAGGATATCCATGAATCTATATCTAGATATATTCAAAGCTCTCAAACAAGTTAGGATCAGTTGTATGAGCTGGCTAGATTTTCATTTCAGGATGAGTTTTTAAAATTTCAACTATTCATAAGAGTATAGTGGTGTTCTTAATTGGACCTCTTAGTACTCCTCAGTGAGCACTTTCCCCAGTGAAAAGCCCTCTTAATCCCATTATAAGCCTGCAGTTCTTCCTGCTGTCTGCTGAAGGCTTTTTGCACATAGCTTTCCAAATTCTTCAGCTTGCCTCTTTTTTTTTTTTTTTTTGTAATAATTTCATTCTTGCATGGTGAGTTAACTAGTTTAAATTGATTTCTAAGACCATCAGCCTGGAAATTAATTTTAAAATTTGTTAAGAACATTTTAAAGGAATGCTTGTGCTTGTTTTCCTCACCCACAACTTTCATATTGTTTTAAGCTCCCCGCCCAGAACTTGTAAACAGAGGCCTCAAAAGAGAGAAGAGAGATAAGCTGTCATTATCATAAAAATCGTTGTAAAATTATATGTTTGTATAGACAAATATTGCTATTGCCTTCCTACTGGCATAACTGAAATGGAAAAGAATATGACCATTGTGCAAGATGCATTTTAAGGATTTTGCTTCTTTGGCAAAATGCTCTTTGTTCTTACACTGAGCATGTTAATTTAAGTCTCTCACAGTTTAGGTAATAATTCTCAGTTTTCTTTCTCCTTACTCTCCAATATGAATATTAATTCCCCATTATCAGGTCACTATCTGCCATGGCGCGTGTCACCTGTCTTCTTCTGATCCATCGTAAGGCAGACATCACACTGATCAGCCTCAACAAGAATGCCAAGAAGGCTTACAGGTAAAGTCTAGTTTCAGGGGAGCAACTTGTCTTAGCTATGCATTTGTTGAGAAGTACGTGGTTTTAAATATGACCTTGCATTATTTGGAGCAGGGGTCCTCCGACTTTTTAAACAGGGGGCCAGTTCACTGTCCTTCAGACCACTGGAGGGCTGGACTATAGTTTAAAAACAAAAAGCTATGAACAAATTCCTATGCACACTGCACATATCTTATTTTGAAGTAAAAAAAACAAGGTGGCAAAAACACCCGGCGGGCTGGATAAATGTCCTTGGCGGGCCGCATGTGGCTCGCGGGCTGTAGTTTGAGGACCCCTGAATTTTGGAGTGTCTTTGGGGTTGGAGGGCTGAAACTACACCAAGACTCTACTAATTATCCTTGGAGACACTGCCACCTATCAGGCTATATTTTTGAAACTCTCTTTTTCCAATTAAGCTTGATAACCTTCAGTGACCTATCGTGGTGATATTGGGAAAATATGTAACATGGATGTACTCATTATGGAACTTTGCTGTACTTTGTTTTCATTCTCTTGTGTTATTTTTTTCAAAGTTTTTCACATATGTTATTACATAATATCAATTGTTCCTTCAACAGGTATTTGATTTCCTAGTAGTTGTAAGGCTATCTGCCAAAAGACATGACATGAATATCTATAATAATCTATAATAATAAAAGCATAATATGCTAATTAGACCAGACAGCCAAACGACCTTCTGGAAGTCATTCTGGATAAAGCCACGGTGGTAGGGGCCAAAGCAGAGTGGTTAGGGGTGATCAGGCAAGCAGGCAGGCAGGCAGCTAGGAGCGCTCAGGCAGGTAGGCGAGCAGTTAGGGGTGATCAGGCAGGAAGGTGAGCAGTTAGGGGCATCAGGAAGGCAGGTAGAGTGGTTAGGGATGATCAGGCAGCCAGGCAGAGATGGTTAGGGGTAATCAGGCAGGCAGGCAAGCAGTTAGGGGTTATCAGGCAGGCAGAGTGGTTAGAGGTGGTCAGGCAGGCAGGCAGAGTGGTTAGGGGTAATCAGGCAGACACAAGTGGTTAGGTGCAATCAGGCAGGCAGGTGAGAGGTTAGGGGCATCAGGCAGGCAGGCAGAGTGGTTAGGGGCAGGCAGCTAGGCAGAGGTGGTTAGGGGCCATAAGGCAGGCAGATGAGCAGTTAGGGGTGATCTGGCAGACTGGCTAGGGGCAACCAGACAGGCAGGCAGGCAGGTGAGCAGGGATTGGGCCTAACCTGGAAGTTGGACATTTCCCAAGCGGTCCCAGATTGTGAGAGGGTGCAGGCTGGGCTGAGGGACCGCCCCTCCCCCCCCCCATGTATGAATTTCATGCACCAGGCCACTAGTACTAGTATAATGTAAGAAAGGCATCGCTCTATACAGTCATGGGGAATATACTATAGCAGAGTGGGCACATTAAATACTTAACTATAAACTGGATAAGTTAATTATAATAATCATTAATGCTTTTGAGAAGTTTGGGGGACATGCCCTTCTTGTCTCTGTGGACATAGAAGAAGATTTCTCTAAGGAAATGATAGTTAACTAAGATCTTAAAGATGAGTAGACTTTGCCAGTTGAAGGGCTGTGGTGAAGGTGGTATTGCTTCAGATAGAGGGAAAACATTTGTAACAGGTGTACTCTGACAAACCTGGGTTTACCAGAGGAAAGTCCTGGGATTTCCAGGTCCAAGAGAAGTACATGAGGGGTAGGAAGGATAGTTCACTAAAGCGATGCTGGGTGTACTGGGCACAGATATTTACCTTAAAGCAGCTTGTTACCACTTTCCATATCTTCCACTTTGCTCCAGCTACACTCTTATTTAGTGTTCATTGACTGCTCCTTTCCAGAGTGACTGCAGAGAGAAATGTGGCCGGTCAGTGGCCTGGGTCTCCCTTTGTGGAGTGATCATGGGGTAATGGCCAGGCCCCGACCAATCACATCACACTGGCCATGGCTGGCCCAGCACCAGTGGGTGTGTCATAGCATGTTCCCAGATGGTCGTCCTGATGGTTGTTTGGATGGTCATCCAGATGGCCAATTTGCATATATGCTTTTATTATATAGGATTATATAGGATAACAACTATTTTTTAAAAAATTATATGAGCCATTTCCCTTTTTATTTAAAAAGCCATCATTTTTTTAGTTTTAATTGAACTTTTTAAATGATGGATAAAAAAATGGCAGCACAGAAGCTGTAAGAACAATTTAAATGTTAAAGAAGAAGCTATGATATTGAAATACCTGACAGTTTTGCCATGGCCAGAATCGCTTGGATGAATGAACATCAAAATATATAGTTGTCCCGTACACTGGAAGGTCACATGTTCGATTTCTGGTCAGGACACATCCCTGATCTCTCTCTCTCTCTCTCTCTCTCTCTCTCTCTCTCTCTCTCTCTCTTCAATAAAAACATTTCCTTGGGTGAGGATTAAAAAAAGAGAACAATCTGGCAGTCTTATTTTTAAATAACTCTTTTTAAATGCTTTAGGTATATGATGGATGCATTTATTTCAAAATATGAAGGCCATTAAAAAAATCAATAAGAAAATGAAAATAATTCATAGTAAGATGAATACTTAAAATGTGAATGCACTCCATGTCTTTTTCTTTCCTATTTAGGTGTTGCTTTTAAATGGGGTCATATTGCACATAGTTTGTATTTTCTGATTTTTTACTTAACATTAGACAATGACCATTTCCCTAGGTTATTAATCTTCAACAGCATGTTCTTTCAATACTTGCTTAGAATTCTATGTTATGGATAAATCATAATTATACTTTATCATCCCTTAACTGATAAACATTTGGTACATTTTATTATAAATAAATAATTTTTAATCGTTTATAACATTTCACCCTATGCTTTTAATGTGTTAACTGTTTAATTTGGTTATTTCTAACTTTTATTATAAATGCTTTGATGAGCATTTATATATTCATCTTTGTATATAGCTCTGATGAGATACTTGGCATTAATTTCTATAGGTAGAACTATTTGAGCAAAGAGCATAAGTGTTTAGGGATTTTTGATATATGTTGCCAAATTACCTTTCAGAAAAGTTTCAGCAATTTATAATTTCACTAGCAGTGTATGAGAACATCCATTTCTCTCCACCTTCCTTAACACTGAGTATTGGTAATATTTCCCCACCTTGGTTATTGAATATTCAAGTGTTACTTTATTCCTTTAATTTACATATCTTTAATAACTAGTGATTTTGATTTTCTACATCATTTGTCCATTTATATTTTCCTTTTGTGATTTCCAACTTAGCATCTTTGCAATTTTTAAAACTGAGAGACTCGTGTTTTCCTTATTGGTTAATAAAAACTATGTAATAAAAACGCTTTCTCCCAGGAAGAATGTAAAGCAGCTGTGATGTCGGCAGCTCCAGGACTAGCAGCAGCAACATCTTGAA
The DNA here is from genome assembly GCA_004026665.1 of Murina feae. Lineage (NCBI taxonomy): Eukaryota > Metazoa > Chordata > Mammalia > Chiroptera > Vespertilionidae > Murina > Murina feae. The sequence continues at coordinate 4,106 of PVJC01018318.1, read as the reverse complement.
ACACTGATAGAAATGGGAATTCTTAGGCCCCAGCCCAGCCCTACTGCAAGCAGAGTCTTAAGTGTTACAGGTGATTTTGATGCAGACTGAAATGGAAGGGCCACCAAGTAATTATTACAGGAAGTATTCACTCTCTCCTCTGAATATCTGTAACACCTAGTTTGCATAGATTGAAACATTTGAAAGTGCTGATATGTGATTACTCTTGGATGACAAAAATGGCAGTTGCATATGCTCCTAACTTTTACATCTCTAATACTACTTTCTTTTCTTTCTTCCTTTTTTTTTTTTTTTTTTACCAGAGATGGTACTCAGATACTCAGAGTATTTAAAACTGGTACCATTTGGATCCTAATCAATGAGAATGAGTTCCTTCAATGAGGCAGAGGCCATCATGGCCCTTTGCTGCACAGTTTTTTTAACATGTCAGTGGCCAGAGGAAGAGTCAGTTGGGTGGTTGGAATGGAAGTAAGTACTTGTGGGGTTTGGGAAAACATTTATTTACCAATCTGTCTGGAAGATTTTACCAACCAGCACAGCCTTTATACATGGCCTGGCCAGCTGCTCTGTTTCTAGGTTCTATTTGGTATCAATGTTCCTGGTGTAACTGTATTATCCCCCTTATAAATGTTCAAAAACTCTGTAAGGTCATAAATGGTACTCACTGAAACTTTCCACAACCTGTAGAGGTAAATATCATGCATTTCACATAGTAAGTGTTCAAAAAGTGTTTGTTGAACGAATATTGATTTTCCATTATGGCTCATTTTGAGACAGAAGAGACAAGATTTTGAGACTATGCTGTTTAAATAGAATACACACAAAGAGGGAAATGAAGTCCTTGAGGATTTCATATTTGTAACTAGCATAGTTTATTTATTTCCCTTGATCTACAGATACATGACAGAACTTTCTAGTATGATATTTTACTGCTGTCTGCAAAGAAATGTCCTCTGAGAACAGAACTCAAAAGGAGTCTTGGTGTTTCAGGCATAAAGAGAGTAATTTCTTTGAGACCCCACTTTTGCCTCAAATACTTCTTCAGGCTTCTCCCTGAAAAGTGAATTAAATGCTAGAATCTTTCTTTGCTGTCCGGGGCTTTGTCCTTCTAATGCCATTTACAAGGCCAAGCACCTGTGTTCTGAATCCCCGTGGGACACAGTTGTAACTTTGACCCAACACTGAAAACACTTCTAGTGACAAGGACATTTATGACCTCAAATTTATATTTACAAAATATATAAATATATTTTAAAATATGTGTGTGTAGGATAGTCCATAGTGAAATGGACAGTGGAAAATGTAACCAGAGAAAAACTTTTATAAATGTTATTAAATCCTCCTGTTTTCTTATAAGCAAATATACAAATCAGTACTCTTTCCCCAATTTTGTAAGCAAACGTTACTGAACAATGTATCATGTTGTTATGACAACTGATGATCGAGAACAAGCAAAACCTGCATGGATAAAGTACACCATTCAGCATAATGCACTTTATTTTGTTAAAAGGAAAAGTTATTCTTTCCTCTGCAAATGAGACAATATGATGGGGAAATTAAATTAAATGGTGATGTTATTCCCCGAGGGCAAAACAATTCCATTCAATAAATTAATTTTACATCAGTAACTCTTTCTTTTCTTGAAACTGACAGTAATAACCTGACAGCTTAAAGCTCTAATAAACTTCAAGACCAGAACGACTACTCTGCTGGTACAAAGGGAAGTCAGGAATATCACAGGTATGATAATCATTCTCCATTCATCACAAAGAGGAGAAAATCCTCCGAATTCAATGTAACTAACTGCATTCACTTGCTGAAACAGGGCTCTCAAAATAGTTTTTGACAGCATATGGGTTGAGCATCCTAATATTGCCATTTGGGGGGAAGGTCTCTAAACCTTGCTGACATATTACACTAGGCAATTCTAAATAAATAATACTGGAAACCTATCAGAGAAGGAAGTCTATCATCCTAATGGAAAAAAATGAGGCCACCCCTAACTATTTTGGCTCAGTGGATAGAGCATCAGCTTTTGGATTCAAGGGTCCCAGGTTCCATTCCAGTCAAGTTCATATACCTTGGTTGCTGACACAACCCTGTGGGGAGTGTGCAGAAGACAGCTGATCGATGTTTCTCTCTCATCGATGTTTCTAACTCTCTATCCCTCTTCCTTCCTCTCTGTAAAAAATCAATAAAATATATTTTTTAAAAAATGAGGCCACTGGGAGAGTGGGGAGGAAAAAATATACGGGGCTTATGACTAAGATAAAACCAGCAAATGTCTATGCTGCAATCTAGTGATTCAGGGATATGTCACAGCCTCTAAATTTTGAGCAAGTGCACCCATCTAGAAGATACTGCTTATACCAGTACTGAGCAGCAGCAGCAAGGGGAGAACTTGAAGCTTTGTGCCTACATTCCCCTGTTTTAACCTCTGCTATCCTCCAATCAGCCAACAAGAGCAAATATTAACCCCCAGGCATAAAAGTCATGTCTTTTACTATTCTCATAAAAACTTTATGTGTCTCTGAAAGTATTTTACAACCATGACAGAAAACATTATCATTGATTCCGGTAGACCACACGGCCTGAAACCTGGGAATTCAGCCAGAACTGAGGAGTAAGTTCCCTTTTCATCCTCCCCAGGCTATGACTTCATCCCTAATACTTTTGCACGTACATACCAACTCTTGGGTAACAAACTGGATGTATTATGCCAAATATTCAGATGATACTGATGAATGATTTGTAAATATTAAAAAAAACTAAAAAACCCTAAAAAAAAGCCCGCATTAAGCAGAATAATAAAGAGGTGCTCAGTTCTTTTGCCACATTGAATGGTTCCAATTAGAGGCTGAAGGAGCCTTGCTGCTTTTTCATCATTCAAGTTTGTGACACAGCACATATCCCAGAGGTCCCAGGGTCTCAAAGACTCAAAGAGAGATGTCACCTACACATCCAACTAGATTACAGAGCTTTGCTAATCTGCAACAAAACGTGGATCTCGCTAAAGCAGGAGGCATGTGCTGGCTGTTTTGTAGAAAGTACAATTTAATTGCTATGTTTCTGCGATTATTCACAAATCATGGTGAACAGCGAATAATTAATCCCAAATCTTAGCTCGACAGCCTTCACTACAGCTACTGAGTTACATTTTTAAATGTTTAGCTGAGCACATTTTTCACCTCAAGCTAACAGACTACTCAAGGTTTTGTCATTGTTGTCATCAATCAATCTAATCCAGAAACCTGTGTTGTTTGGATGGAGCATTGAGGTGTCACATGAAAGAGGGAAAAGAGTCTCAACCCCACCCTCTAAAGAAGGGCCTTATGGGCCAATTTTTCTGTGAACGATTCCTCTAGAGAGAAAGGAGGCATTGCTTTTGGTTTTACTACTGAAATCTCTAATATCACCAGAGATCAAACAAAATACCCTCAACTGTATCTTTATAAGCAAAAGATTATTTTGTCTAAGTGTAAAGGCAGGGGGGGATCTTGTATTTTTTTGCTAGACTCAAATGACCAATACATACTATAATCTTGTATTCAAAATAGTTTAGCTCTGGTCTCTCACTTGGTGGGTAACAAGATGCAAACAGGCCTGTAAAGGTCACACAGGCGCTTTCAATTGGCACCTTAAGGCAATTTTAGTCCTATGAAACCACTCTCAAAGGACTTGTTTAAGGGCCCTATTTATAGGTGTGATTCTGTAACAATATAATTGACAGAACAACAATACCACCACCAGTTGTTTTACATTTCATTTAAAGTCAATACTAGAAAATGACCTCTGTTAACTTTGAGTGAATGATATAAAGAAAATGCTTTTCTTAGGTGAATAAAAAAAAAGAACTTCAACAGAACCTCCAAAATGTCTGCTATGGATTCCTAGTTATATAGAAGTCCAATTCAACTTCAATCTCTTATTAAGTTCCTTAAAGTACATAGAATCAATTATAGTTCATTCATTCATTCACTAGGCAACAAATTCTTATTGAATACCTACTATGTGCCAGGCAGAATAAAATAAACAAAATCCCATGCTCTTCTGAAGCTTATAGTCACAAAGGTTGTCAAGCTTTTCTATGAAGGACTATAGAATAT
>PVJC01018317.1:0-31468 GCA_004026665.1 Murina feae | reverse complement strand
TTGTAGATGTACTGTTCCATTTGGAAGTCAAGGTTGGTGCCACCTAAGTGGGTTCCTGCCGCAAGGAATTTGAGGACATCCTCCTCCTTCATTTGCAGGACATCAAGGGCTCCGGACATTGTGAAAAGTTTCCCTTTAAGTTACGTGGGAACCGAGAACAACGCCGTATGGAGCCCTCCCTGGGCAGCGCGGAAAGCCAGACATTCTTGAAGGCAGTCCAGGAAAGGCATTCTAATCAGAGTTTAAGCAACGGTGCATCTCTGTGTCTCCTGAGGTAGCCACATTTGAAGTTCTTTAAATAAATGAGTTCTGCTATATGTTAAAATACAGACTTAATTCTAACTAATCTTCTTTGAAGAGCAGCAAACATGATCTCTCAGAAGAGACCAGTAGCTTCAAACTGGCCTGAGCCATTCAGACATTTTTAACAATTCCAAGAAAAGTCTTTCTTCACTCAGATGTCAAGTATTACTTCTCAAAGTCAAGGTCTTCATGGTCACTCCCATTTAATGTTAATTGAGAAGCATCTCCCTCAAGTGCAAAATACAGAGGCTTTTCTACCAAGGAAACAACATGGATTTCCTAGTTTATTTCTCATTGTGTGCTTTCAAAATCGATGATTAGGCTTATTCTGCGAAAGTTGCTACAGAAGTATCTTGTTTACTATCTAAGTGTGAAGAGAAAAAAAGGGAACCTCATTGTGCCATAAGTTGGTCTTGGTGTGTGACAGCCCTGTGTCCCCATGTCTCCAGAGAAAGTTTCTGAGAAAAAGTAGGTTTAGAACTGATTGTGGGAGGATGAAAAGTAGGATAAAAAGGCACAAATCTGGCCAGTACGAAGAAGATATAATCTTAGGAAAAGGGAGCTTTTATGTAAAAGAAGAATGAAGGTATAATGGGTAGAAAGAGTGAGGGAAAGTTAGCCTAACCACACCACAGGTTGAAATAAGAGACAATAAGTAGAGACCCTTTAAGCTTATGGGGTGATTATGAGATTTAATGTGGAGGAACATAAACCTTTGATGCTCTTTGAATTAGGGAAAAAAAAGCATCAAGATGAAGGATATCTAATCTAATAAAAGAGTATTATGCAAATTAACCATTACTCTGAGACACCTAAGCCATCCCCACCAGCCAAGCCACGCCCATCAGCCAATCAGAGTGGCTGTATGAAATTAACCCAGTCAAGATGGTGGCCAGCAGCCACGGAGCTAGAGCAAACAGGAGGCTTCTGTTGCACCAGCAATGGAGTTGAAACTGCCTGCCTAGGCTGGCCAGGCCTCTGCTCAATGCAACAATGTTTTAATTATAGAAGATAAATAAACCCCAGAAACCTGATTCCAGCCAGACTCGCTGGGATGTTGGGTCAATGGGAGCTGTGGGCAGCCTGAAAACAGAACTCAGCCCCTCACCCAGGCTAGCCAGGTACCCTAGTAGGGACTCGAACCCTGAAGGAAATGTGGGCAGCCTGAAAACGACCCTCAGCCCCTCACTCATGCTGGCCACACCCCCATGGGGTTAAAGTCCCCACTGGTGGGCTTGGCCAGCCTGCAAACAGCCATCAGCCCCTCACCGAGGCTGGCCAGGCATGCCAGCAGGTGGACATCCTCCAAGGGGTCCCAGATTGCGAGAGGGCACAGGCTGGGCTGAGGGACCCCCCTGAGTGCACAGATTTTTGTGCACCGGGCCCCTAGTATTAAATAATACCTACCCAGGCAGATATTTTGTTAGCTTTGTGCTCTAACTGAGCTAACCAGGCATTTACATCAGGAAGGTATTTTATAGTGAAGTTTTTCATTGATACCCTTTCTTTTGGATAAATACATAAAATCAGAAGAGGACTATTTAAAAATACTTAAGAGAATAAGTACCTTTCAAATTACATAACCCATTACATATAAGTAAATGAGTTTAGATCTTTAAGTAATACTTATTGAATTGAGTAATTGAGTACAATAGGCTAATCATAGTTTTATTTATTCTTTTAAGTAGTTCCTTATGAATCTCAACTTAGAAGACTATTGGGGTTTTTAGCTTTATGTGAATTGCTCCATAATCTCAAAAAGGAATAACACTATATTTTCATTAAAATATTCTATAACTTAATAAAATTGTGTTTTCCTGGATTAATCTCTCCTGAGTTGGTCAGTCATGATGCATGTTATGCCTTCCCCTGTTGCCCAGAGAACACTTCTCACTAGGCAGCAGACATATGTGACCAAGTCTCTACCACATGACCAAGCCAGCTGAATGGACCAATGGTGAGTACTGGGCCCAATAGCAGCCAATCCACAGGCTGATTGTAAATTAAGAGGAGGAACAATGCAAAAGAGCTCCCAATCAGAGACAGTGCTGAATAGCTGGACCAATCAGACCCCCTCTTAGGAGTCTGAATTATGACATATAGGGAGAGAGTCAGTCAGCTGATAGTGGCTAAGGGGGTTTGTGGGACCAGGGCAGGGGAAAACAAGCTCCTCCCAATGTCTGACAGTAGTTCATCTAGATCAGTGGTTCTCAACCTTCCTAATGCCACAACCCTTTAATGTTGTGGTGACCCCCAACCATAAAATTATTTTCGTTGCTACTTCATAACTGTAATTTTGCTACTGTTATGAATCATAATGTAAATATCTGATATGCAGGATGTATTTAGGTGACCCCTGGCGAAAGGGTCATTTGACCCCCAAAGGGGTCTTGACCCGCAGATTGAGAACCGCTGATCTAGATGAAGTTGGATGAGTGACTATACTGAGTTTTGTCTCCCTGCTGCCATGTGTCACCTTACAGTACAAATTCATTCCTGAAACAACTTGAACAACATACTTGGAACATACAGCCTCCCCAGATCTTACTAATACATATTCCAACATTTGGTTAAATTGTGCTATACACTGCAGAGACAATTAGGTACAAAGATGTTCAATTTTACCTTTACTAATTTTAGGACAAACGTTTTGGGAAACAGTATGAGCTATCATATATGGTTTCAACGTGTTCATTAAAATTTGTGAGCTGACTCAACAGAAACACTTCCTGCCTGTAAAACAAACAAAATAAAATTATGTCAAAGGTGTCATTGCTATCATTTGGGGATTAGAAAGTAGGAGGGTCAGTGGTGATGGTTTTCTTCCAGAGATGTGAGATTTCAGGGGTTGCCATTCCCTCTCAAATTAGGGTCTTTATGTCGTTTGTGAAGTAGTATGCCAACTAATCAACAAGTCCGAGGCTTAATGTTTTGTGTGTGTTTTTTTCCTATAACCAATGAAAGCAGAAGGTAAAACTCTGGTCACGTAACCTAGGTACTGGTTTGTGTTGAGAACGTGGCTCAGGGCACAGATTTAAAAAAGGAGCAGTTAATTTGAGGGTAGCCGAAAAATATATGAAAAGGAATTTTGTATAGAAGGTGAGCATTTGAACAGCAGGTGGGGACCTGGATTCTGGTTGGTTCTGTCACTAACAAGCCATGTTATCCTGGCCAAGTAAGTCCCTTTCCTCATCTCTGAAAGGAGGGAGCTGTTTCCTTGGCTGGTGTAGCTCAGTTGGTTGGGCATCCCATGCACCAAAAGGTCATCGGTTCCATTCCCTGTCAAGGCACATGCTCGGGCTGTGGGCTCAATCCCAGTACAGGATGTGCAGAAGGCAGCCAATCGATGTTTTGTTCTCTCTCCTTCTCCCTTTCTCTCTCTCTAAAAATAAATAAATAAAAAAAAAATTTGCATTGTGTTATCTCCCCCACAAATAACATACACCTACCAAAGCAGTGCTATCTGCCCAGGACTGAGCCTGAGAGTGGTTCCGGGTACCCTGCACATGCTCAGGAGATACTGCTGACATTGAAGAAGCCATTCTGTACATTGGCCATTAAAAAGGCTCCCTCCTCCCCACCCCCTACATATGGAGTCTTAGCTGTGATTCAAAGATCTTTCACACAGCAGCGCTCAACACTGACTGGTCTGAAATATCCCATTTGGTTCTCAGGGGAGGAGCACACCTTACTTGTAAATACAGAAATATAGGCATGGAGAAGCCTCCTGGAATGGGAAAAAGAGTTGTCTATGTGTTGAAAAACCACTAACTATTGTGTGATTTTGGACAAGTTATTCCATCTCTCTGGGGTTCTGCTTCCTCATCTGCAAGGTCATTGGGCTGAATTAGATCCTTAGAACCCTTCTGGAAGCACGCCCCTGACTCTGTCCTGTTCTACCTGCTACCTATACTTGTTAGTGGGTACTAAGGACAGATGAATCCATGGGGAAGGACGTGGGCTGCATGAGGAATGAAGGCAGAGTAACTAGTGCAGAGGCATCGGTTCATTAGAAACTTCAAGACAGGCAGACCCTGCTTTTTATGTGCAGCACCTAAAATCCTTTATGAGCATCAGCTGGGTGGCTCTTTCTTTGCTGTTATTGGTTCGTCAAAGCAGGTCACTGACCTCAGCTGCATATGCCATCATACTTGCTGTCTGGGGTGCAGACATCATGAGAGAGAGCCTGCCAGCCTCCAAGTCTATGAAATGTCCGCATTATTTAAAATACCCAACTGTGGGATCCTGAGGATTCTGCTATGACTTTTATCACAAATGCTGGGTCACTTATATGTAGGGGCCCTTTATAAAAAGTGGCTAGCCCTGATTGGTGTTTCTCGGTGGTTAGAGTGATGGCCTGTACACCAAAGGGTCTTGGGTTTGATTCCCTGTCCAAGGCATGTACCTGGGTTGCAGGTTCGATCCCTGACCCTGGGCAGGTGCCTGTGGGAGGCAACCAATGCATGTGTTTCTCTCACATCAATATTTCTCTCTCCTCTTTCTCTATCTCTTTCCCCCTCTTCCCTTCCTTCCACTCTCTCTAAAAATCAATGGAAAAATATCCTTGGAGTGAGGATTAACCAAATAAATAAACACACAAATAAACAAAAAATGACTAGAAGAGTATTCCAAAAGTGAGTTGCTCCTGACTTCTAGACTTTGTCATATTAGCGTGACCCTAATTTCTTTAGACCAGTGTCTTTCATTCCCATTGGTAAGAGGAACCAACTTGTTCTAGCATTGCTCAGGAAGGGAAGCTTAGTTACAAAATGAAGAAAGAGACACAAATAGTCAGGTAGGGTGGCCAGCAAGACTGTAATTATGATTGAACAGGCAGTCTTCTGATGAAGGTCCTGATGGATGGAGAGGACCAGGAAGCAGAGCAGGAAGAATGAGACGATATTTTGTTGGCAGTGTGATTCTGTGGGCTCCCCAGCGGCCCACCAGGGCTACATTAGGATGGTCTTCTGGGTTTTCACTACTCGTGATTCCTGGGGACTTTATAATTCTGCATCAGAGTTTAGCCTTGGATGACACACTCTTGTGTGAGATCAACAGTCTAGAAAGAAAGAAATGCCGTCATAAACATTATGAGCCAACATAGGGAATGATACTCTCTAGAACTATGCTTAAAATATTATTATTTCACCATCATTTAATGCTTTCTTAATAAAAAAGGGAAAAAAATATTGAGCCTACCCATATCAGAGCTTCTTTACTCTTAGTCATTAACAAGAATCTCTGCAAGATTCTTGAATAGCTGATCACCGGAAGTTGAAAGTAACCCAAGAAATTCTCACAGGGGATAATAAAGATTTTCCCATCGTGTAAAGGCCCTCCAGAGAGTTAATTATAGCAAATGACACAGCTATGTTCTGGACTGTGTGTCATTCCAGGAAAAGGCCGAGTCTCAGATGACAGAGCAGAGGGATTAGCCTAAAGTTGCCTCGTACAGTTTGTGACTTTCACTCTTGCCTTTCAGTTACTTCTGATCCCCATAGTATAAGAATTGTGTCTGGATTGTGTGACTTCAGGCCATCAGCGCACAAAAACAAGTTTCCTCCAATTCTACTCTGCAGTGTTCCCTCTGCTTTGGCCCAGAAGGATTAAAATTGGTACATCCATCTGGACATGCAGATGATGATGTCAAGACCGAGCCCAGCTCTTGGGGCAGCCTGGGAAGCTGGAGTTGGACAGTGACTCAGACAGGCAGCCAGTGGTGCTCAGGGGATTATTTCGACAGCTGATACTGAAAACATACTTACAATCCCCCGCTCTTGTGCCCATGGCAAACCGCGGCGAGCCCGCTTCTCTGCACCCTCAAACAAACCCTCAAGCTGCCTTTTCTTTCCAGGGACACTCACCTGAACCAGAATATACTGTTGATGGCAGTAGTGATGGGGATCGTGAGGGGCTTAGGCAGAGGCAAAAGGCCTGACTTGCCTTTCTCGTGGTTTAACCTAGAAGGCTCAAGCTCCACTTGCCTGTAAGGATGACCCTGCCTTGCCACTCCTCTTTCAGGTCAGTAGAAGCCATCAGAGACGAAGCCTGACCGCTCTCCTAGGGTGGGAGTGCTTGCTCTGGCCCTCTCTGGTGAACACAGGTGAGCTCATTTACCTGTAGCTGAACATGAAGTTAATGCTACATCCTCCTCAGCTCCGTCACTGTCTCGGGCTGAAAGCCAAAGGAGGAAGGACCGAGTTAGTGTCAGAGCCTCACGGGGAAACAGCGCACGAGGACCAGGAGGAGGTTTCATGGTTTGCAAAGAGGCTCTTGGCCCTTTAAAAAGGAATTCTCCATTGAGGCTGCTCTAACAACAACAACACAATCTGTAATTTAAAAAAGAGTATTCTTTAAAACTTCTGAGGGAGATTGTCTATGGAGAGTCTTTTGTGTTCAGGAGAAGCTCATCTGTGGTTAGTAATTAAAGAGACGGAAGATTCCTCATCGCTTTCTAGAAAAAACACACGGGCACTGGGTCTGAGCCTTTGCTCTCTAGCATCACCACACGACCAGGGCATCTCACTGTCTTCAACAGCACAATCAAAAGCCTCAACCACGTCATCTCGAAAGTCTCTAGACGCTTGACGCTACACATTTTGATTTGATGTAAAAACAAAACAAAAAACGCTGGACATGATATAAAACATCATTAAAGACAAGTTTATATTATTGTAGAATATCACACATGTAGTTATTTGTTGAATGTCTGTCTCCTCAATAGGACTGTACCTTTATGGAGAAAGTAGCTGTGTTTGTCTCTAAGGCTAGGCCCTGGCTAGCTGGGCCACTGGAATTCACACTTGGTGACTATAGAGTTGGCTCTGCTCTCTCATTGGTTAGCTGTGTTCCCCGGGGCCCAATTCCTTAACTGATTGTTGTCTTTGTTTCCTGATGGAAGTAAAAGAGGGATCATGATGCTCAAAACAGTAAATCTACTCATAGGTTTGTTTTGAAGATTAAATAAACTAATATATATAAAGCCCTTGGAATAGGGTATGATATATGGAAACACCACAGTGTTACCCTTTGTGTATTGTTATTGGTGGTAGTGCTAGTGGCAGAGTTATAAATGATGCTCTGGCATCCACCTACTGGCATTTTTTAGAGGGGTTGGATCCGGTGATATATGAAAGGCTCTTTTTTCCTTCACAGGAGAATGAACTGAATTTTTGGTTTAACTTTGTTCCTTGTGGCATAACAAGACTCCTTCATACTCAACCCCTTGGTAACCAATGTTCATCCAACATTCTTATCAGACCAGATCATAAATTAGAGAAGCCCAATTCTCCAGCTCACTGCCTTCCTCCCCACTTTATGTCAGTTCTCTCTCTTTGTGAGCTGTCGCTCTTGAGGGTGACAAAAGAGCGGGTTTGCAATTCCCATGAAAGAACAAATGAAAGTCATACCCCCTGGGACCATTCAAATTGGGTTTCTCATAGCAAGGTGAGTGCCTTGAAGAAAACATTGTTGAGAATTCTCAAAAAGAACTATAGTCTGCAAAAGTGAGGACTTGCTATAAGGAAAACAACCCAAAGGGCCTTGTTTGCAAAAACATCTTTCTCTTGGTTCATATTATTTTATAGTCATTGACCCATTTTTATATTACACAGACTTACTATTTTTGTCTTAAAAGCTTCAAATGGAATAATATGAGGTTTGCTTGTATACATTCAAACACTGGATGGAAAAATGTCCACGATAATGTGATACTTTCAAATATTCATGGGTCTTGCTTTTACCAAATCTGATATAACAATATTCTAATTAGTCTAAAACAGGTAAAATAGGCAATAATGATAAAAGGAGCTTTCCCATCCTAAGACAAAAGATTCATAGCTGATATTCTACTATACTTAAGGTCTCTGCAAATTCTATCACATTGAAAATTCTCGGTTAAAAGAACAATGAATTTTAAAAGATCAATCAATATACTGCTTTTTAGGGACACATTTGTAACAGAGCACAGGATATTTATACCCAATTGTTTGGTGTCCTGTGGCAACACGACTGCATTTTCATTCTTCATCCAGATGCTTTTATTTCTTAGCGTTAAGACTGTAAGCCACTCCAGAGAGATAAAGCCTGATCTTCTTTCGAAAGACTTCCAGGGAAATGGGGTCCTTAATCCCCTTTGCTGATCTGCTTCAGTGTTTACCACCCCTTATTTTCTTATATCATCTAAATCCTTCATGCTTTGGTTTGAGTCCATTTCTACCCATTGTCTTCAGTGGGAGACAGAAAAATAACAGGACAACAGCCTCTTGGAGATAGGTCTTTATACTGGTGTGAAATTCCCTGCTAATTCCCTCCTGGCTTATTCTTCTTTCAGTTGAATAATTCTGGTCCCACAACCCAGTGGTAAATCAAATAATTATGTGGCTGGAGTCACAGCTACGAACAGTATTAATCGGAAAAGTCACATAACAAATGCATGCTTCACAGACTCAAACAAGATGTCATGCTTTAGTACAGAGCTGAGAGAGAGGTCATTTAAAGTCTACGAGAACGGCACATCCAGAACTGCCATCTCAGTTTCATGGTCTCAGTCTTTCCTCACAGGTCTGACGTTCTAACCCTTTAATCATCATTGTGGTTTCCCACCGAAACCTCTCCAAGTTCCCCACACTTCTCATTAGTGGGTCCCAGGACTGGAAGGGGTGTTCCTGTTAGAGACTGACCCATGTTGAGTACAATGGCCTGATTGTTCTTGCTGACCACATGTCTGTTTATATAGTACGGGAATTGTTTCCTGAGCAAACAAAAACAGTGCTAAGCTGCTGTCCCACTGTCAGCTCATGACCTATGACACACTTAGGATTTTTCAAGTAATTGTTATTATACTGTACTTATTATACTATGCTTGCCTGGTTCACATCTATTTTGTTTCTATTTGTATGTTTTTCTTAGCTAGGTGTAATCCTGTACTTTTTATTGAATTTTAATCATTCTTCTAATATTTGATATTTGTACTTTTTCCCGGTGACCTAAATTCTGATTCCATTCTCTAAAACTTAAGGTTCTGGTTATTCTGTCTAATTTTGGAGCATAATCTATGTGTTCTTTACTACACAATTGTCTCCCCAACAAAGTATCAAACTACACTGACACTGACTATCACTGGCAGGCTATTTTCTGGTCAGAAATGGATTTCCTAACCATGTTCAAGGAATAGGGCTAGTCCCAGGAAACACTGTGTTTTTGCAAGTGCTTGTTCTCCCACCAGGGCCCTCCTTCCACAAGTTTAAGCACTTGCCCAATATTTTTGGGGTATGGAATATTGATCATTACAAATTCCAGTGTGTTTGGGGTTTATGAAACTAAGACTTCTCTTTCTTTCTCTCCTCCTCTCTCTGACTTTTGTTTCCTGGAACATGAAACAACAATAAAACAAACACAGGAAGTTTCATCCTATCTTCTGGTGAGAACTATGAGAAGTTGTTTTAAAAAAGATGGACTTGGCGATTCTGCCACAAACCTTAGTGAGCTGATTACACAGCATCAGCAAGCAATGAAAAACTGCTATCGGAAGGATATATACTGTCAGTGTCTGACTCTCGGTCATCTGAACTAAAAAGAATTAATGGATGCATCTATCTGAGAAGGATTTAATGTGAATGTGTAATTAGCTATAGATTACAGCTTTAAAAAGTGTATGCACTTGAAAGGAAAGCTTCTATTAATTTTTTGAGCCTAGTGAACATTATATGTGCTGTGTAGTCTATAAAATGGCATCATCTTTGCACATTAGAAATAAATTGTGAGAAATCAGATGCCTATTAAGACACAGGAATTGATGTACAACTATGACATTTGGTTATGAATAATATGCCAGATGTTTTAGAAAGGAAATAAAGAGTTTTGACATATTTCCAGATGACTGAAATTAGCCACCATTTTCCCCAGGTTGTTGGTGTCCAAGCCTCCTTATTGGCGTGGATAATATATTTTATTCTTTAATAAATGATAGTCAGGTGGCTTGCTCTTACATAAGGATCAAAATGTGACCTAGAAATTATTATGAAAATGTCACATAAGCACATTGCTTTAGTTCTATTAATGATTGTACATCTGTGCCTTTACTCAGGATTCTGATTTAATGCCTCTTCCTGTCATTTTTTTGTAAACCCTGAAGGGTTTTAATCAGTGAACACTTTGAAAAGCAGAGATCCGAAGTTATTGGGCTTTGTGACTTTAACGAGGTGATGAGTCCTACAAATCAGTTTATGATGATGTTTGGGGAAATTAACTTTGAGACTTAACTTTTAAAATGTCAATCACTGTTGCCAGGATTGACTTTTGTACTTGACGGCCACAACATCTGGATTTAGCATTATATGTCATGCAGTTGCGTGGTGCAAGCCTAATTTGGGGCTGATTAGCTCATTTTATAGTGGGTGCCTCTCTTTACCCAGCATGAGCACTAGAGACACACCCTCTTTACTTAGGGCCTTTGATTCATTTCTGTCTTAGTCTCATTCCATTGATCTCTCGGTATTTTGGAAGAACTCATGTTTCATAAAAGTTTAACCTTGATTCTGGGGTCTTCATTTCCATGCTTGAACTATTTAGTCGTCCACTAAATTCTGACCACTCCGTCTTTGTTCCCTCTTGGCTATCCTCTTATCCTATGTCTCTCCTGTTTCTCCCACAGAAGAACCTCCCTGCTCCCTGAACACACCCAGAAAAGTACCTCTTGAGAGTTCCTGGTTCTCCGCTCTGAAGCTGCATTGGTAGACTGGGGCTGAGCAGGCGTTACCCTGTGAAGGGCAATCCTGTTTACACGATCTGTAGAGAATGCAGAGCTCAGGTATGATGTACAGCAACAGGAAAACCCATGCATTGGTGACCAGGGCAATGCAGACGACAGGGTCATCCCACTGGGGCTGCCGCTGGAGCTGTGGGTTGCCTCTCATGAGCATGGAGATCCACACCACCCAGATAATGATGGAGGTGAGCATAGTGGCGAAGATGAACTTTCCATGCTGCTTCCAGTTCTCACACGGGCCACAGAAGGTGGCTTTGGAGACAAAGAAGGTGATGGCCATCAGGAGAAGGACGTAGACCAGGAGTACCACAAAGTCCACATTGAGCTGACAGGGTGCCATATGTACAAACATCATACATCTGGTCATTATGAGAGTCACATACTCAATGGCAATGATGGTCTGCAACAGGCTACAACCAATAGCAATGCACAAAATGGTCGTCCAAGAGAAGGAGACTCCACCGCGGACTAGCTTCACCAGGTTGGAGGCATGAGCCAAGAGGCATGAGAAACAGAGAGCAAAGAGAACCCCAAAGAAGAAGTAGCGTACAGGGGCCGTCTGCTGATTGAACTGGAAGATGAAGGCAAAAGCAAGGCTAAAGAGCCCCAGCACACCCAGGAGGAAGAGGACCTGGGTGGGAAGGACGTTCCACCGGCAACAGTCTTGGACCTTTCGCATGAGGAAGAGAAATGCCAAGAGCAGAATAATTGTAACCACTATGCCAATTATTGCCAGGCACTCCAGCACGATGCCCCATGGCCCCTCTGTGTCACAGAGGAAATAGTCCCCAGTGGACTCCTTGAAGTCCTCATACATGGTGACTGTCGGTGGACCTCACGAGAATGGACTTCTGTTTTCCTGCAGAAAAAAGACGAGACAAACTTATGACTTTACATCTACCCACAAGAATGCATGTTGGGTATATGCATGTCGCCACAATGCCTCTCCGTCTGAAATAAAGACATCTGGACATACTAAATGAAATAGCCCCAAACTATCAAACCCTCAAAACTATCCTAGCTCTCTCCTGCTGGGAAGGACAGAACAGTCTTTCCAGATAATTGATCCATTTCTATGTTACGATTTCTCTTGTTAGAAGGCTTTTTGAAGTTAATGCAGAATCTTTTTCATAAATTGGTGTGTTTGACAAGGTCTGCATGACCTACAGGATGCCAGTTAAATCAGGCTCCAGGACAGGGCTTTTGACATTAATGGATCATTGGATCACTCAAGACACTGATGCACTGCTTGAAGGAGACAGAAAGGTGATTTTTCCCAGTAATATTAATGATTGTTCCTTCTTTAAATTCAAGTCAATTCAATGCATCATGTTATTCTTCAGCATTTACTATTTGTTCATCAAAGAATGATACAGCATGGTCCCTGCCTTTAAATAACTTTTTGGATAGTTTAGCACCAATATCTATGTCTTAACAGAGGTTATCTAGGAAAAAAATTCCACATATTCATTTGGAAAAAAGTACCTTGCAATTGATTACTCTTAGCTCTCCTCCTCTTCAGTTATTCCCAAGCCAGATGGCTGGAGTGACCCAGGTTTATAGCTGAGGGGATGGCCCCTTCATTCCGACTTACCTTCTTTGTGTCCACACTGGGAGCTGAGACTGTGGTGACTGCGAAGTTGTAACTGCCAATGAGTAAGAAAGAGACAACCTCAGCTTCTTTATTCTCTCCCCAAATGGGCGGAAGGACTGAGGCCCTCACTCAGATTCCTGCAGTGCCTATAAAAAACCCGGAAGGTAGAAAGACACACCTATTCCAGTTTCACAGCAACTTTTCTACAGAGACTTCTTTGGTGATAACAATTATTTTCCACTCCACTGCTCACTCCAGCACCTTGGCCTTAGGGAGGTCCTGAAGGGGGAGTGAACTTAGGTATGACAGCTTGCTCCCCATATACGCCAATGTGTTCTGGAAGCTGAGAGAGGCCTTCAGTTGGTCTTACATGAGGATCCTTCATTCTCCTGATCTACTTCCTGCAAAGCTGTCTCCAGAGTCTTCCTCACATCTTGATTTTGATTGTAAGATCCAAAGAGCATTCGTTCAACAAAGAAATAAAGCTTTTACTGGGCAAAAAAGAGGGTATGTGCATTTAAAGGGCCAGTCATTGGCAAAATTGTGAATTGGGGGGAAATTTGTCTTCTCTGCTACTCTCTTTTAGAAGTCCTTGCTCAAGTCTTGGCTGTCCATCAAGTGTGGACTTTGGCTTAAGTTCCCTCTATCCCTCTTCTCCTCACCCTGTATCAGAATGTATTTGTTTTGGCTCTCATTCTACTGGGGCATTCCTAGGGCCCAAGATAGAACCCAGAACTGAAAGTTACCAGCTGATGTTGGCAGATTATATTCCTTTTCTCTTTCGGTCACATATAGTAGAACACACAATACCGCGTCCCACCTATGCTGGCTATGGGCCCCCTCTTCATCCTTCTACCCCTGCTCCCAATGTATTCCTTGTTTTTTTCCTGGATTTTTGTAGTTTGACAGAGACATATGAAGACCCCTAATCAGTGCCTGTTAGTCTAGTTTCAAGTTGCTCTGTGACCTGGCCCTATCTTTCTCATCCATATTTCTTTCACGTCTCCTGGTCCTGTGGTTTATCCAGGTTGGTTTACCCACTGCCTCCCAAGTAAACAAGCTCCCATCTGCTTGCCTTCTCTTTGATGTTGTCCCTGACCTGGACTGCCTTTGCTTTACTCCTACTATCCTTTGTGCTTTATTCCCATTGATCCTGTTTCCTACCCAAATACTTTTCTTACCTTTAAAGTCTAGCTCAGCCCTAATTGGTTTGGCTCTGGGTAGAGTGTTGGCCTTCGGACCGAAGGATCCCAGGTTTGATTCTGGTAAGGGGCATGTACCCCGGTTGCAGGCTTCTCCCTGGCCCAGGCCCTGGTTGGGGTGTGTGCAGGAGGCAACCAATGGATGTGTTTCTCTCGTGTGGATATTTCTCTCTGTCTTTCGTCTCTCTTTCACTCTCCCTAAAAATCAATAGAAAAATATCCTGGGGTGAGGATTTAAAAAAACAACAAAAGAGATCTAGTTCATCCTATCTCCTCTATGAGCTTTCCTGCCTTCCTGATCACTCCAGCTCTCACTTGTTCCCTCCCTCTGTGAACTCAACAAACAAGCACATAGGGTCTATCTGTTCAAAATTAAGGAAACCATATTTCCTGCGTATTTTATTTGCATTAATTAATTTATCAATAAAACAAATGTATTAAAAATAAATGCATTTATTAATTTATTTTATTTGTATTAGCCTCATCCTCTCGATTAGATTTATAGCTACTTAGGGGTCAAGTTCCACATTTTATGCACCCATAGCACCTGGCCCCAAGTGGAGTACCTCCCAGGTGGTGGACAGATTGTTTAATGGAAGGATCCTAATGACATCATTCCAGGCCTTTTCATCAGTGTGCTTTACCAACAGATGCTCTTTAAGGAAACCCACCTAAACAAGTCAGGACTTTGACCCCAAAGTCACCCTGAAGTGAGGTGGTTCTAATTTGGAGATGGCTTAACGTTAAAAAACCATGTTTTGTTTTTTGTTTTTTTCCCTTTGAGAGAAGAATATTCTAGGGAGGCGAGTCCTCTCCTTTACTTGCTTTAGGAATAATTGTGGTCAGACTGAAGCTGTAAAGGCTAATCTAAAGTTTACATTAAAGAGTAAAGACATTTTCTAGATGATGAAATGTGACGTCCATGAGAATTCACTCAGAAAGCCTAGTGGGTGATTAAATTGTTGTCGGTAGACCAAGAGAGGATTTCCCACTTAATTCTTCCAAGAGAATTATTTTGGTGACCTTTTCCCTCCTCCCAGTCCTTCTAGTTAGTCAGTCATTCCTCACTGTTGTGATGTTCTGGCCAGCCTGTCTTCTAAGGAGATTCCTTCCTGAGGCAGGGGGATTAATGGGTTAATGACACAAAGCCCTTTGAATACCTGAGATAAAAGAACTTGTCTTAGGTACTAATTATTGTTACTTAAACACCTGGGGTGATAGAATTAACCCATGTGCTGCTAGGCCTTAGGGAAATGAGGCCTCCTTTTGCCTACACACCTCCACGTCAAGCATACCTCATTTCTTTTGGCTTTTGTGTGGCAACAACATCACACCAAACAGTTCAGATATGGCTTTGATGAATCAAAGTGTATTGATTACCACGAGCCCATTAAAAATGGAGATAAAACAGTCAAGAGGTCAAATGCCTTTTGTCAAACATCTATTTGTGTTGTTTCCTTCTCCCAGAAACAGAGCTGGAGGAAATGTTAGAGGTCACCTGTCTTAACCCTTTCATTAATAATTCATAACAAGAAAGCCAACTTTATTACATGAGGAATTAAATAATAAGGAAGCAGAGGGCCAGAGAAATGAAGCAATGTAGCAAACGTGTGGACAGGTAGAGGAGTAGCCAGGGTTGCTGACTCCTGGTCACATTTTTTCTTTCTTTCTTTATATTTGTTACCTGGTCACATTCTTGCTGCCAGGAGGACAGGCTTCCTACCTCAGGAGGACACATGGGTCATAATTACAAAGAAAGAAAAAAAGAACCACTGTGCTGTATACCTGAAATTAATACAAAATAATATTCTCTTTTTAATACAAAATGATGTTTAATGTAAACTGTAATCGAAAAAAATAGTTACAGGATGTAAAGTTCAGACTAGGGAATATAGTCAGGAATCTATAATAATAAAAGCGTAATATGCTAATTAGACTGAACAACTGACCGACCTTCCAGACGTCCTTCCGGACAAAGCCGGGCCTGTGAGAGCCAAGCCCCTTGCACGAATTTTGTGCATTGGGCCTCTAATATTGCAATAACTATATATGATGTCAGATGGGTACTAGATTTATTGGGCTGCTCACTTTGTAAGTTATATAAATGTATAATCACTATGTTGTACACCTGAAACTAATATAATGTTGTATGTCAACTGTTAATTGAAAAATAAAAAGATAGAGTTCAATACAAAAAATGAAAACAAACCCCAAACACAACCCCCCCAACCCCAAAACAAACCCAGAAAAGAATAGCTTATGAGAGAGAATGCATCAGATATTCTTCATTCTGCAACAAATCCTGCAGCTGCCATGATTGGCCATGTGCAGCCTGGCCGTGTGAGACAGGGTTCTGGCCAGGAACACCTCATTTGCTCTTTTGTTAACAGTCATTTCCAAGGCTGGCTTTGTGGGGGTGCGACCAGTGCAGCTGTTCAGGGCCCCCCACTCAGAAGGATCCTGTGCTTGGAGTTTAATAATGCTTTGTGGTCACCATCTTGAAATTATTAATCATTTGATCTCTGAGTTTGTGTTTTGTAAGTGAAGTCAGATGGGACAGTGAGCATGTGCAGGGGATGATAGCCTTGTTCCATGTATGGTCCTGCCTCCACTGCCTCCCAGCATCCACTCCATGCTACCCTTTGGTGCCCTAGGTTACCCCATTTTCCCTTTCTGCCTCTGCCTCATGGATACGGCCACATTCCCTCTGGGGTCACCTGTCCATCATGGGTTGGGCAGTGAGCCCTTGGAAGAATGGCTTGACATCAGCATGTCTAGGCAGGGCGTCACATTTCCATTTGCT
Source organism: Murina feae (assembly GCA_004026665.1). Taxonomy (NCBI): domain Eukaryota; kingdom Metazoa; phylum Chordata; class Mammalia; order Chiroptera; family Vespertilionidae; genus Murina; species Murina feae. Next base: position 14,798 of record PVJC01018317.1, on the reverse strand, counting down.
TTGTAGTAGGTGGCCAAACAAAAATGGGCCTTGCAAATTAGGTAGCTGGCATGGGCATTAATCCAATGTTCTAATATATGGTGGTGAATTTGATCAATATTATATCAGGATGTAAACATTGTATATTATGTAATCTGCAGTTAGTTGCAAAGAACCTCAGTGTGTTATCTGAATCGGCAAATTGTCAAGACTGGGTGTCATTTATAAATGTTCAGGATATTTTTCAGAAAGAAAGTTTTCTAATATTTTTTCCAGTTCGTGACTATTATAACATTTTGAGTGAAGTAGTATACATTGTCCTTATATTGGGTTGCTTTATCATTATTAGAGAAAAGCAGATGGTGTGAAAAGTATAGAGGCACATTCAAGGTCAGTTTCTGGATCTGGAAGTGTAAATACAGCAATAGTGAGAAAAATGTTAACTAATAAAAATTTTGATTTTATTTGGGCTGCATTATAAAAAGGAAAAGTAGATATAGATCCTTATAATAAATATTATTTAAATGTGACTTACTAAAATATGCAAAGCTTAATAAAATGACAGACAGCATATAATTTATAATGAAAATTTTATAAATGAAAACTTAAAATCTTCAAAATGAAAAACACACCTGGGGAAACAACATGGTATCCTATAAGTAATCCCTCACATGTTTCCAAAGAAAAATGAATAAATGTGTCAGTAGTTTTTAAGTTGTCATCTACTATTAATAAAAAAGCTTTATAATAATTTAGTAGTGTAGTAGGTGGCAAAACAAAAATGGGTCACACAACTGTTAAAAATTATTCTTCCAGGATGTATGGAACAATACATATGATATTGATGGTAAAATGATGAATCAGCTGACAAATTTAATATTATACCTCTTCATATACTAGTACCATAATATCTCATCAAATCTGTACAACTACAGAATATACGAAAGCCATTTTATGACAGTACAGTTAACATACAATATTATATTAGTTTCAGGTGTACAACACAGGGATCTAACATACATATTCCTTAAATGTGATCACCACAGTAAGTCTAGTAACCATACAAAGTTATTATGATAATATTGCCTGTTTTTCCTGTGCTGTACATTACATACCTGTCACTTATTTGAAAAGCGATGTTTTAACACAATTACAATCTGATATAGATTTTGTGATTCAAGTTAATGAAAGCACTGATGCTATCAGTTGTCAATACCTACAGTTAGATCAGATATGAATGATATAGTTTTTACAGAAGATTTTTTGTATTGTTTAAATTTAATTTTAGTCACAATTGGATTAGGTATGATCTCCAAGTTGGAAAAGCGTATTATTGTTGATTCAATATTATTTAATTGTAAAGGGATTACAAGTTTGGATAACAAAACTGGAAAAATTTATAAAGGGATTATAAGCTTGGATGACAAATATGACCAGAAAATATGGTAGTTATTAAAAATTGTTCAAAATGACTAACAACCATGGTTTATTCATCACGAAGCTTTGGCACCTAAATAAATTTTAGTTGAACCTCATGGATTTATTGAAATCAAATGAGATGTCAGTGAGCACAACTTTTAGAAATATTTTGTTCAGATGTTGGAGCTGTCCATATTTACTTAGTATTCACGGTGGAATTGCTGGTTGTCATAAGGTGAAGTATGAAGCTAAGCATGATACATAAACTTAGATTTCTTGATTTGGAAAAGAATCTCATTTGGCAAATATCTTTGGACATGATATTTGGGTAATAAAAGCGCATACTTAGATAATTCTTGGGCATTCTTAGCTACAATTTTGGGAGAAAACTGTGATATATTTTAACATGTCAAACACATTCAGTAATTCAAAAAGAAGTGGAAGTTTTAAAAAAATGGCTGTGATTATCTGAGATTCCTCCCATCAGGGGTCGAATTCCCCTCCACTTGAATCTTGGCTGGCTTTAGTGACTTTCTTGTAACCCATTAACTGTGGTGGAAGTGATGATGAGTGAGTCCTGAGACTAGGTCAAAACAAGCCTCGCAGCTTCTGCTTCGCTCCTTTGGGATAGTTGGTCTCCAGATGCTATCCCCTGAGACACAGCTGCCATGCTCTGAGGATCCTGAGCCACACAAGAGACCATACACACATAGGTACTTTAGTCAACAGCACCTATGGAGCCCAGCCTTCCAGCCATTTTCGCCAAACCCCGGGACATGGCAATGGAAACACCCTCTCGGAAATGGATCCTCTTGTTCCAGCTGTTCAACTGAACCTTCAGAATGTATATACATATTTACATGTAAGGATTATTAGGATTGCTCTGAGTGTTCTACAGGTTAACATCTATTCCTATTGAGTTCTAAAAAGCCTAGTCAAAGCCAAAGGCACACACCCATATAGGATCAGATAATCCCAGCAGCACCAGCATTCCATTGAAAGGATGTTCATTCCAAAGTCTTTACATTTTTCTAATAAATGTAATAATTTCTGCTGCTGTATGTTCCCAATGTTATTATAACACATAGAAGGGAACATTATAAAGTCAGTTTGAATAAAATAAAATTAGAGCTATCATACCTCACTTTTCCCTCAGTCACAATCATGACTTTTTAGAGGACAAGCTGAAACTGTAAAGAAAGATATTTGAATAAACAACCTATTTGCATTTCAAAACTCAGTCAAAAATTGAATTGAACTTGGTGAACAAGGAAGAGAATAAATGAGTGTAATACTTATACTAAAGAATGATTAAAAGATACTTTGGCCCAGGCTGGTGTAGCTCAGTTGGTTGGAGTGTCATCTGGTACACCAGAAGGTGATGGAGAGAGCCAGTAAGATTCAAGACACTTTGGAAGTGGAATCTCTTTCTTGCTGGTGGTTAGGAGAAGAAGAATGAAGGGAACTGGGTTCAAGATATCTCCAAACCTGCTCCACAAGCAGCCGTCCACATCTCAGTTTATAGCAAATCCATTCTTCAGTTGCTCAAATAAAAAATCCTGGAGTTATCTTGACTTTTTCATTCACCCAGAATATAGTCGAACAGGAAATCCTGTTGGTTTTGAAAATATATATACAAACCCTGATCACTTCCCACCACTGCAATGTCACCACCTGTGTCGGTAATTATCATCGCTTGTCTGCATTGCTGCAGTAGACTCCTACTAACTGGCTGTCTGCTCCCATTCTTGTCTCCCAACCCCAATCCCAACCTGGATTTCTTACAGTGTATAATCAATATAGTAGCCAGAGGGATCCTTTGAAAAGCTGGGTTTGATTATGTCACTTCTCTGCTTCTAATCCTGTAATGGGTTTCTCCACTTTATATACAGGTAAAACCAAAGTCTTGAAAGTGGCCTCAAAGGACTTAAATGACCTGACTCTTCCCATTACCTCTCTGATCTCCTTTTGTGCTCACCCTGCTTAGCCTCTCTGACCTGACCCTCAATCACATAGGCTCACCTTGTCTTGGGGCCTTTGCACTGGCTGTTTCTATGCCTATAATATTTTCTCCCCAGATACCCACGTGGGCTAACTCACTCACTCCTTTCAAATCTTTGTTCTCTATGAGGACTTTCGTGACCATACTAGTAAAAATTTCACACCACCGTCTCTACCCCGTACTCTCGAATACTGTTTATTTTCTTATCCTGTTCTACTTTTTAATTCTGCCATAGCATTTATTTCTTTCTAAAACACAATGCAAGAAACAATTTATTATGCCTATTGTACAAGGATGGGTCTTTGTTTTGTTCACTGGTAAATCTAATTCCCAGAACAATGCCTGGCATATAATAGGGGCTTGATGAATATTTGCAAAATGAATGAATGATGAGATGGAATTCAAGAATGTATTAAGCCAGAGAGTGAAGCCAAGCACAGACAAACCAGGATTAATAGAGAAGAAACAGTAGCAAAATGCCTGTGGTCTTCTAAACCAGCGGTCGCCAACTTTCAGACCTCATGGACCAGTGGTCCACGTACCATGGGTTGGCGACTGCTGTTCTAAACTCTCACTTTGGCCAGGCATGACTGGAGGCACAGTTGGCTTGTGCTTTGCGAGGATCCCTCTCTGCCCCACCCACCCCTTCATTTTAAGTAAGAGAAGTTGGGAGGAGACAGAAAACAACTGGCCAACTGGTCAAGTTCACAGGAGGGCTATCCAAGGTGGGGCGAATGGCCTCATTGTCAAGAGAAACATTCTGATCTCAGATGATAGCCGCACGGGGGAGGACCATCCAGCAAACAGGGAAACTCTGGTCTTTCCTTAAGATGATTTCCAGTGTTTTGACTTGAGCAAGTAGGTGAATGGTGGTGCTATTTAGAGAGACAAGGAAGAGTGAGGGAGGAAAAGATTTTGGCGTATGGAAGAGTCTGAAGCAAGAGTTCAGTGTTGGACGTGTCAAGTCTGAGCTATCTGTGAATTACTTGTGTGACTATGTGAAGCGGGTCATAGCATCTGGGAGCTATAGACTTACTTCTGTCTTTTTCTACTTTCCTTTATGTGCCAGGTTCCTGTTGGCCTCCTAGATGTAACCAAGCTGTGTGGCATACAGGCAGACAGGTTAGCTCTCTTCATCCTCAGTTCCCAGTGATCTTTCAGCAGTTGTATGAATTGGGAAACACATTCATTCATTTATTTCCTCCCACAATCGTACACTGAGCTTTTTTTTGATGTGAACTAGTATTCTGCTGGGAACTGAGAGTGGGAAAATACATAATACTAAATATCAGCACTTAAGAAAATCACAATTAATTGGGGAGCTATCCTGATAAATCATTGAAATCTATGTATTCTTAGTAATGTGTCACTTCAAAAAGTTCTACTGTAAAGAGACCCCCCCAATAAAAGAGAGGGAATCTTATCAATTCCTTATGAGCCCTCATGAGTGATAGTTTCAAAGATTTAGTTATTTGTTTGTGTCACTAAGGGAGGGACTATTCAGTGTATGTCTTAGCAATGGACCCATTTCTTATTTCTGCATTGGTAAAGGTCACATTTTGAAAGGAGATGGTATGTAGAAAAACGAAGTCAGGAAGAGAGGTGGGCTGGAAATGAATCCTTCGGAGTCACCAAGACATGGATGTCACAGAACCTATGGGCATAATCTGCATCGTCATTGATGGGCTCATCTTGGGAGAGTGATTAGATATAATAGAGGATAGAATATGTCCCCCAGAGAACACCAACATTTAAGGGCTGGGCAGGGAGAGAGAAGAATATGAAGGAAGTAGGAGAGTAGTCTGCACCTGGAGAATGACAGGTCACAGGTGCCAAAGGAGGAACACAAAGGAGAAAGAAGTGGAAAGAAGAAGTAGTGTCACATGATACAGAGGAACCAGAGGAGCCAGCTAACCTGATAAAGACTAAAAATGAATCTGCTGGATTTTGCAAATGGAGGTTCATTTCAGAGGAAGTGAATGTGGATGAATAGAGTGAATGGAATGAAAGGAAAGAAAACACTTTGTGAGTAATTTGTAAGGCAAACCTCCTATATAATAAAAGCCTAATATGCAAATCGACCAAGCAGCAGAAGGACCGGTGGAACGACTGGTCACTATGATGCACAATGACCACCAGGGGAAGATTCTCAATGCAGGAGCTGCCCCCAGCTCGCAGGCCCCAGGCCAGCCAAGGCGGGTGCTTTCTAGGTACCAATTGCCCTGCCAATAACCCCACAGAGGGAGGCGACTGGCAGTGGCAAGAGGGGGATTAGACCGGTGAGCATGTGGCTCCAGGCTGGCCAAGGCAGGTGCCAGCAGGGGCCTCATGATCCACTCCAGACACCCCACAGATTGGCCCTGATCGCTGGCCAGGCCTAGGGACTCTACCCATGCATGAATTTCGTGCATTGGACCTCTAGTTGGTGAAGAACATGAGAGAACTGAGATGGTACCTAGAAAACAAGATAGGACTGAGGGAAGTATTTTTTTGTTTTAATTGGAGAGTCTGAGCATGATTATATGTTGAGAGGAAAGAGCCAGGGAAGAGGGAGAGATTGAAATCACAAGGACAAAGTGAAATAGAATTGAATTCCTAAGGAAGTAGGAGAGCTGACCCCTAGCATAGGTGACAAGAGTAACCTTGGATGGCAGGTAGGACACCTTATCTTCTGAGAGAGGAAAGGAGTCAAGGATGGAGTTCTCTAATGGCCATCGAGCTTCGTCTAGGAATGAAATCAACTCCCTGAGCTTCACTTCCTTCCTGAAGCCCTTGAGGAGACATCCAAATGCTGAAAGTTCCTCCTGATTCCTCAAATGGTTGAGCCTCCTCTGGGCTCTGCTTCTAGCTTAGGGCCCCCCACTCATAAAACACAGCGTGAACACCCACAGCCTCTTAGCCCATAAGAAAGGGCTTAAAATGAGAGCAGAGACAACATGATTACAAGCACACATTACATATTTAAACATTTTTCATAAACATTATTTTTATTTAAGGAGGGGAAATGGTCCTGTGTTTTTATTGGTGGCATAAGTACTTCTTTCAGCTGAATTTTAAACTAGAGAGGGAAGGGGAGAGAAGATAGACAGGGCTGCGGATCTAACAGGTGGCACGTAGGTGGCTCTAGGGTACCCGTGCTGTTTCTGCAGCATACACCCTAAGGACATAGGATTATATCACTGCCACCTTGGCTGAGCCTCAAAATAACTTCTATGGGGGAGGGGGGGGGCGGGCGGGAGCATCCACCCAGTGTACTTACTTATAGAGTCACATTCTGCCTCATTTCCTTTCTTGCCAGACAGGGAAACCAGACACCAAAATGAGTGTTTAGTAGTATTGGTTCTGGAGTCAAACTGCCTGAGTTCAAATTCTGGCTTTGTCATGTACCATCTGTGTAGCCTGGAGCATGTTAATGAACCTGCTGAGCTGCCCCAGTTCTTCTGTAAATGGGGTAGAGAATACAGTGCCTATGACTACCTCTTAGGGTTATTGTGTCAAATAAATAAGGCAGTTCATGGAATGAGTTTGCATAGTGCCTGCTCAATAAATGTGAGCTATCAATATCTCTTATTTTTTAAATTAATAAGTTTTAAAACTAATCTACATTAATAAGACTGAGCATCTACTGTGCACATATCTTTATCCTCTGGGGTTGATGTGGGGACCGTAAAACACAGAAGAGGGGTGTGACTGGAGGGATCAGGGAAGAATTCAAAGACTCTGGGGCTGGGACTCGAGGGATGGGTAGAGGATGGACAGCCAGGCATGAGAGGATTCAAGGTGTGGGAGCAGTGTGAGCAAAGGCTTGGAGTGGGGAACAAGCATTTATTCTCGTGATACTAGAGGAAAAGAAACCCAGGAGGGAGGACGAAGCATGACATGAGAAGAGGCTTGAATTCAAGCCCGCTCATAAGATGACTTTTTGATGAAATTCTAATTAATTCATTGCCAGGGAAAACTTAATTCATGTTCTAACTGAAGTTTGATTATGAGGTAGGTCTACTCAGCCCACACCAATTCCTACCACACCGTCAGTCTGCTCTGGAATTCCCACTTGACATGAATTGATTCTTGATTCTGCATTTCTGGATATTGCTTGGGTATTGCCCCAAATTCCTAGAGTGGTGGTTGTTATAGAAACAAAATATTTCTAAAGAAACACAACACACACACACACACACACACACACACACACAAGAACTAGTCAAGAATATAGATTCTAAGGCAAAATCCATGGCATTCAACCAAATAAATACCCAGCAGTGTGGCATGCTGTGAAGCTTTAATTACTGTGCTCAAAGATCAAAGTGCCATTACTCAAGAGTGGAGAAGCCAAATGTAAATGAGGGAGGTCTTCCTTAAACAAGTGGTGACCAACTCCCTGAGCTCAGCCAAGGGTTCCACCGTGTTTATACATAGGATCAGCCGGTGGCCCTTAAACACTCACAGGAGCAGGACAGTGTGGTATTGTGCTGTGCCGCATGCAGGACAACGTTTCCTGGGTGTTGCTTACAACATGTACAAGGGGATTAATGTCACAGGAAGATGGCTTTGGGCAGAAGGTGGGGCATCCTTATATAAGCAGTTCCAGAGAGGCTGCAGCCTTAAGCCTGTCATGCTGAGCTCTAACCCCAGAGCATAGTCTGGATATTTGTTACTATCTGTACTCTACTGTTGATTGTTTTCCAACTTAATTATACAACAATCTAAAAAACTGGTCATGTGCTTTACTCCAGACCCTGGGGAGAGGAGGAGTCATATGGGACCACATGGTGGTCTTTTCATCAACATTTATTTTGGGAAAGATATTGACAAAAGAATGGGTTGCAGTAAGGGAGAAAGGTTGCTTTACTGGTCCATAGATTGGCAATTAGCAACCCTGGTCTCTGTGGTTCTGTTTTTCATTATTGAATCCAGAATGAAAATAAATAACTTATTTTTTTTTTAGCTCCTGTTCCTCTTTTTTCTTTCTTTCTTTAAAAAAAAATCCTACCCAAGGATATTTTTCCATTGTTTTTTAGAAAGTGGAAGGGAGGGGGAGAGAAAGAGAGAAACATCAATGTGAGAGAGACACATCAATTGGTTGCCTCCCACATGTGCGCAAGCCTGCAACTGAGGTACGGTATGTGTCCTTGACTAGAATCAAACAAGGGACCCTTCAGTCTGTGGGCCAACACTCTATCCACTGAGCCAAATTGGCTAGGGCCCCTATTTTTTTTAAAATCACTATATCCACACTATCCAATCAACCTTATGTCCTCACTGTGAGGGAGGGGAGTGACAACCACTTCCTTCTTCACCTTGAGAATGTTCCACTGTTTTGGATTTTCTTTCCTCTCCTTCCTTCCTCTCCCTTCCTTCCTTCCTTCCTTCCTTCCTTCCTTCCTTCCTTCCTTCCTTCCTTCCTTCCTTCCTTCCTTCCTTTCTAAAATATGTTTTTATTGATTTTAGAGAGAGAGGAAGGGAAAGGGAGAGAGATAGAAACATCCATAAGAGAGAGAAACACTGCCTCCTGAATGCCCCCTACTGGGGATCTAGCCTGCAACCCAGCATATACCCTGACAGGGAATCGAACAAACCAGCAACATCTTGGTGCATAGGATGATGCTCAAACCAGGGCTGTTTTGGATTTTTGTAGGGGAGAGAGGAGAGATTGGGGGGGAGGGGGGAAGAGCAGGAAACACTGGGAAGAGAGCTTATTTGGTGCTCCTGATCCATTTGCATTGGCTCAGAAGTTAGAATGTAGAACTAAACCTTTAATATTCTGTGCAATATGGCCTCAGTCAGTCTCTGTCCCCCAATTCTCACCTTCCAAACTCTTGACTGAAGGTATAGATACCTACTCACTGCCCCATTGCAGAAATCCCTGTAGATTAACTGCCCTACAGCCATTCTGAAAATCATTCACCTTTGCTGCTCCCCACTAGAGAGGCTGGAAAACTAAACAAACACATACACTTTTCCAGCTCCACTGCAGTGTCAGTTCTGGACCATTAGAGGTAAATGGAAATCTTCTGGGGGAACTTCCGGGAACTCTTTTGTTTCTTCAAAAAATGAGGCAGATGCAATGGATACAGCTTTTCTTCCTCTCCCCTTTTTCCTGACTTGAATGAACATGGATGAGATGGCAGGAGCTGCACCAGCCATCTTGCAACCATGAAGAAAAGAGGGAGGCAAGTGCAGAGATGTAATCATGGAGCCACTAAATCTATCTCTAGATTTCTATGCTATGCAAGAAAATAAAACCTTAGTAGTTTAAGCTACTCTTGGTTCAGTTTTCTGTTACAGTTTAATTCATCCCTACATGATATATGACCCCGAGCTGGGTGCTAGGGGTATAATGAAGAAGAAAGCAGATATGGGGGTCCTTCATATAAACATAATCAGTGTGAGGCACAGAAAAAAGGGAAAGAAATAAGTCTAAAAATTACCAATGGTGGTTTGTATTATGACATAATAAATAATGCTATAACAGAGAACTCGGGGGGCGGGGAGCTTTAGATCAGGGGTCATGAAAAGTCTCTTGGAGGAGGAGGTAATAAAAATAAAGTTAGGGCCTGTAGGATGAGAAGACCCTGCCATTCGCAAAGGAAGTAAAAAGGGTTTCAGGCAAACTTAACAGCTAGTGCAAAGGCCAAAAGAGCTAAGTACATGCAAAGAAGTACAAGCTCACTGTGGCTGCAGGACAGTAAGGGAGAGATTTGAAAGACAGGAATTGGAGAGGTGGTCAGGGGACACTGCACACACACAGGCCTGGCAGGTCATAAAATGGACTTTGTCTTTTAGTCTAAGGGCAAAGTGAGTTTTCAAGCAAAGATCCCTCTGGATACTGGGTAGAAAATGGAGCAAAGGGAGGTGAGAGTGGAGAAGTGGAGACCAGTCAGGAGGCCGCTGCAGGCGTGCAGGGAAGAAGGATGGTGACGTGTCCTAGGATGGTGCCAGTGGAGATAAACTGGAGATCATTTAGGACTTGCTTCATGGCATCTCATGATGGAGTTTAACACTCGCTGGGCACCTCTTTCTTTTTAATTTTCTGATTTCCTCCTATCCTACTGGCCGTTTCTTTCAGATCCTTGTCAGGCTCTTTTCCTCAGTTCTCTTCTGAATATTGGGGTTTCTCCCCATCCTTCCCTCGGCTCTTTTCTCTCTACTCCACACAGGGTCCATCATTCATGCACTCTGTCTGCATATTGCTGATCTCACTCAGATATCTTTAGATTAAGTTTCTCTTTTTAGCAGCAGACATGCTTCCAGCTGCCCATGAGAAGGCGTCACTCAGATGAACCACAGGCCTAAACACCCTCTGTGGACACGGTTCCCCAGTCCGCTGCTTCTCGCCTGTGCCTCCTATTCAGGGAGTGGCAGCCCCATCCTGGGCACTTTGACTCCTGCTCCCTTATCTTCCTCACCTGCTGCTCACCTGGTCCTGTTGATTCTATTTCTCTCTCCAAACTGTCCACTTCTCCGCATCCCCATGCCATGACCCTAATTGAGGCCTCCATCATATTTTACTTAGAATCTCGTGATTGGTCTCCCTGCCTCCTGTCCTATCTACTTCCAATCCATTTTCCACATTGAAGACAGAATTTTCCCTCTTATACATGAAGATATCATGTTCCTGCTCAAAGCCATCGACTTGTCATTTTTCTTAGAATAAAATTCAAACTCCTTGACATGACCTAAGGCTCCTGAGGCTGCATTTCTGGCCCCGAGTCCAGTGCATATCCTACTCCGGGATCTTTGGGTTTATATTCGGGAGGATTTTGGAATTCTAAATATAGGATTCCTGCCACAGTAAACACCATCAGTAGTACTGATAACTGTACTATCTATAAGATGGTAAAAATCACTTTTTATTTTTCAATTACAGTTTACTGTCAATATTGTTTTGTATTGACTTCAGGTATACAGCATAGTGGTTAGACAATCATATACTTTACAAAGTGTTCTCTCCCAATGTTTCCAGGACCCACCTGGCATTATACATAGTTATCACAATATTGTTGACTATATTCCCTATGCTGTACTTTGACATCCCTGTGACTATTTTGTAACTACAGATTTGAACTTAATCCCTTCCTTTTTCACCCAGCCCTCCAACCCCTTCCCTTCTGGCAACCAAGGATTATAGAATCTTGAAATGATTACACTTGGATTTGTCTTAGCTATTTAAGTCAAATAACTTTATTTTTAGTTTCTTTTTAAACAAAGCTCTTATAAGAATCACAGATAAAGATCACACACAAATTACATTTCCCCCTCAATCACAGAAATACATTTAAAATATGTATCATTTGAAATATCAATTTTTTGAAACACAGATAGCTGGGAAAATGCTGCTGGGGGCTCTCCCCGCTGTATTTCCCACCGTGAGGAAAAGAGCCCTGGTATATTGAACATGCTTACTTCAGAAAACGGCAGTAACTGGCTTTGAAGGAAAGTTGGTCGAGCTGAAGTTACAGTTCGAAGCCCCTCCTGCCTGTCCAGTGGGTGGACCCAGCGCACATCCCCAAAGTGCTGGCTCTGAACAACTCATGTCTTCACCAGCCAGACCTCATTGCGACGCCCAATGGGTTTCATGGGCGGGTCGTACCCGGTGCAGAAGTAGATGTCACTCCGGTAGGTTGCTGTGCCCTCCAGGGCAGTGCGTAGCTGGGCGGCTTGGGCTACGTAGTCGGCTTCCTTGGCATAACCCCCAAACTGCCTGAGGGGACAAGAGCAAGGGGCTGCTTAAGAAAGGACATGGTCGCCCTATCCGGTTGGCTCGGTGGATAGAGCATCAGCCTTTGGACTGAAAGGTCCCAGGTTCGATTCCGGTCAAGGGCATGTACCTTGGTTGCGGGCACATCCCCAGTAGAGGGTGTGCAGGAGGCAGCTGATTGATGTTTCTCTCTCATCGATGTTTCTAACTCCCTATCCCTCTACCTTCCTCTCTGTAAAAAATCAATAAAGTATTAAAAAAAATAAAGAAAGAAAGGACATGGTCTCTGAGAGAGCGGGATCTTTCAAAAAAGGTCACTCACCACACTTATTCTGACAACCATGTTATGGTGGTGAGACTGTGAACTTCCTAGGTGAGTAGACTGGAGCTTTCTGAGCCTCAGATCCTCATTTGTAAAATTAGGATGTTTTCTTTTTCCTCCAAGGTTTTTAGGAGCATTAAGTGCAATAATGGACGTGAAAAACTCTAACGCAGAGCCTGAAGCAGAGTAGTTCCATAGGAAATGTGAGCTTCCCCTTTGCTCTCTGAAATTTCCTGAGAGGGCAGGCTGACCTTCTGCCTCAAGGTACCCCCTTTTCTCTAGCTCCCTCTACTGCTCAGGGGCTCCTCTTGGCTTCTATCTCCAGCTGGCGAAGGAGGAAGGATCAAGGGGAGTCAGGGTGCAGCCGCCTGTAACGTTTCTCCCCCAGCAGAGCAGTTTTCTAATGAGTGAGCACCTCACGGCAGTGGCAGTGAGAGGTAGCAGCCAGCTTTGTTCAAAAACAGAGCTGCCGAAGGCAGGGACCTGAGGAAGTGTTAGAGGGCTCCTCGGGAAGCTTTAAGCATGCCCAAGTAAAGAAATGGCTTCTAATAAATCCCTTCCCCTGCTCAGGTCATGAAAGCCTTCTTTTCCTAGTAAATAAAGAGACTTTCCCTAAATCAGGCTTTTCTCCTTATGGCAGAAGGTGGGAACAGGAAAGCAACAAAGCCTCTCTTTTCAAGATTATTATTCTCTCCTTACGTCATCTGCCTACGCTCCAAAATTCATCCTGTGGCCTACTCTAAATATACCACTCTAAATCTGTGTTGCCCTAAAATCTTTATGAGAGTCAAATACATTCCCATCTCTAATGAGCTTTATGACTCAGAAGTCTGAATCTGCATCAGGCCAGGATTAGGCCAAATGCATTATTTTTGGTGGGGTTCTCTGACTCACACTTTGCTCTTTTATAAGTGGTTAGTCATGTTCCACAAGCATTCGGCACGTTGATTACAGGGCTATTGACGTGAAAACACCCAGGATCTCATCTTTAAGAGATTGGTTATTATAATGTCTAGACAACAGCTACAGAACGTGGACAGAGCTGAGACCAATTTGGAATAGCTATATATATATATATATATATATCTCGAAGAAAAATTATGAGGCAGGAAGAAAGTTGATCTAGCTTCATTGAGGCTCATAGGAGAGGAAACTGGATTAGTAGACAGAGAATGGACATGAAGGAAGTATTTTTCTGGCAATAAAAGCCTGCACTGAGGCTGAGAACCATCTGTCTGAAACTAATCAGATGCTGGATGTGGGAGCAGGTGTTGAGTGTTCTCTGTAGCCCCTCTCATGCTGTCATACTAAATTGTTCTCTTGTGAAAATGGATGGTGTTGGCTCTTTAAGCTACTGGTTTTGGAAAACACGCAAAGGAGTGGTTCTTAACTCTCTTCATTTGTCAGTTGGAGGCAAAATGGCTAGTCGTGTGCTCAACTCCCACCTTGGCTACTTTCTAGCTCATAGGCTTGGGCAAATAATTTAATTTCTCTAATCTTCTGTCTGTAATCTGTTAAATAGGGATAATAGCATCAATCTCTGAAGGCCGTTGTAAAGCTTAAAGGAGAAAAGACTATGCAAGCTGCTCAGCCCAGTGCCTGTCAGGTAGTAAGCTCCTGTCACAGGAAAATGTAGCTATTATTGTTATTTCATAATTTGCTCAGAACAACCATTCAGTTCCCTGACTCCAGAGGTGAGGGACATGATGTTCATATACAGTAGTGCTTCTGTCTGTAGTAATATGTGAACACAGGAGGAGAACCTAATAATAAAGGACAAATTCCATTAGCAATCTCACCTTAATTAGATCTAATCTCAAAACCCTGTTTAATCTTATAAACCTTCTTCCCTTCCTCTTTCTTCTCCCTTTGGTCATTTTCTTTTTCTTTTTTTTTTAATTTATCTTTATTGTTCAGATTATTACAGTTGTTCCTCTTTTTTCCCCCATAGCTCCCCTCCTCCCATTTCCCACCCCAATCTCTGTCCTTGTCCCCCCACTGTCCTCATCCATAGGTGTACAATTATTGTCCATTCTCTTCACGCACCCCCAACACCCTTAACCCCCCAAAATTGTCAGTCCACTCCCTTTCTATGCCTCTGATTCTATTCTATTCACCAGTTTATTCTGTTCATTAGATTTTTTATTCACTTTATTCTTAGATTCACTCGTTGATAATATTTGTTGTTCATAATTTTTACTTTCCTTTTTCTTCTTCCTCATTCTCAAAGGATACCTTTCAGCATTTCATATAATACTGGTTGGGTGGTGATGAACTCTTTTAGCTTTTTCTTGTCTGTGAAGCTCTTTATCCGATCCTCAATTCTGAACGATAGCTTTGCTGGGTAAAGTAATTTTGGCTGTAGGTTCTTGCTA
>PVJC01018316.1:0-31463 GCA_004026665.1 Murina feae | reverse complement strand
ACCAGCTCCACCATCCTGCCACAGCCAATGCTCGTCATGTTCCGTGCTCTGCCACCCGCTGCCGACGCCCACCATGTTCCACACATGCCCCCTGATGGTCAGTGCACATCATAGTGACTGGTTGTTTGGTTGTTCCACCATTTGATCTATTTGCATATTAGCCTTTTACTATATTGGATAATATCAGTTTTTTAATAATATTGTTTTTTATTAACTATCAACACTCTGGTCTCAACACTCAATCTTTTGAGTTCCAAAGGCCTCCACAACCTTGTACTCAATACAAATAAGATTATTTATCTATAGTGTTCAACAATAAAATATGTCATTCATTATAAGATCTAAAAACAGAATGTGGGGAGGCAGGGGGGAAGGGCAGGGGAAAAAAGAGATATATGTACTAATCTTTGTAAAACTGTATTAAATAAATAAATAAATAAATAAATAAATAAATAAATAAATAAATAAAAACAGAATGCATTAAGAAGAAGCAAATGGGATGTCATACAATTGTAAAACAGAATTGTCTTAAAATTTAAGAATTTACTTTTAAATTAAGCAAAACTAGTAGATGACATCAGCGAAGAGTAGAAGTGACCTGTCTTAGGAAATTGTAAAGTCATCATGTAAGAAGAGGAGGAGGAAATTCATGACCATCCAGATCCAGGGAAGATCACAGGATGCTGCCTCAGAAAGAACAGATGGAAAACATAGAGCTAAAGGAATATTCTAGTCATTGAACTTCTTAGAATTTCTGCATATGTAACTCCATATTGAGTGACTCAACATCATTTCTATTTTACTTTTTCTAATGAAAAATGTGTCAACATATGAGTGATATTCTCATGTTGTCAATGAATAGGAATGCTGCTTCAGAAAGTGCCTTAGTCAGTTGGGGCTACTATAACCAATCACCATGGACTGGGTGGTTCAAACAGCAAACATTTTTCTCACAGTCTGGAGGCTGGAAATCCAGTCAGGGTGCCAGTTTGTCAGTGAAGAGTTTCTTCCTGCCTTACTGATGGCATCTTCTTGTTGCCTTCTTGTGGCGGCTTTTTCTTTTAAGAGAACTAGTATTATTTATGAGAGTTCCATTCTCAAGACCTAATTACTTTTCTATGTGATCAAATACATCACATTGAGATTAGGGTTTCAACATATGAAGTCTGGAGGGTTGCAAACATTCAATATGTAGCAGAAAGGGATTCAGTCCAGAAGCATTGGAGCCCTCAGGAATGTTCTTGTGATGTGTTTGTTGTGTCTTTTCCTCTCTCTGCTGACTTAACACTTCTTTTTTTCTCTCTCTGCTCTTCTGGTCTCTATGGCAAGTCGTTCACAAAAAGTAACTTGCTTTCCCTAAAATTCGATGTACAATTCTTAGGATAGAAGATCTTACTGACCACAATGATTCAAGTGTCCACATAGGTGTAATCAACTGTGGACAAGGGACCATGGTTAAATAAATGGTGAGCATTTTTACTTCTATTACATCTGGAACACTCCCAACAAAAGAACTGTTTTAGAATCACAAGTAGAAGATTCAGAGTATTTTGAAAATAAAATTCAAAATTTCAAGAGAAAAGGATCCAGTTGGCACAGTTGAGTCGTGCACCCACTTATGGTCTAAACCCTTGTGGACAGGAGAGGGGAACACACTACAGAGACATGCCACCCAGAGTGAGGCAGGTGATTTCCAGAGAAGCTGGCAGACAACTCAGGGGGTTGTTCCACAATTTTGAGAGCACTCTTCTCAAAATGAATATGACACTTCTGGTTCCAGAAAGTGGCTTATTTATTTAATTAAAAATTTTTGGACAAAATTACCTAAAAATCCTTATGCTAAAACTCACCTAGAAATACTAAATGAGATATGAAATGTCTTTTCAAGTGAATAGCTTAATTCTCCAGAAAGTAGGGAAAAAACTCAGGATATCCCCCTAAGCCTCTCAAAAATGGGAGCAGAAAGTAGGAGAGGACATTTCATAGGTAAGTGATTTAGGTTGTGCAGGGTGAGGAGCAAAGGTAGTTTTATCAATAAGCTAGATGTTGACATTTTAATTTCACATCAGGACAGATGTCGTGATTGTGCATCTTGATAAGACAGAGAGTTATAACAAAGATCCTTGTAAAAAATCAGAACTTCAATAAAAATAAAGCTATTAAAAACATAGGTTTGTGACATAGAAGCATGTATGCTTCAACATAAACAATGATTCAGTGAGGGGCAGCAATTTTTCCCCTGAAAAGTCTTTACTAAGAGTCTATCTTCAAGCAGTTTGGGAATTCCATTATAACATTATAGCATTTCTATGGTCTGGGAACTCCAGCTAGCAGAGAAGGGTGTCCATATTAATGTCTCACAGAAATTAAAGCAAAATTACCCCAGGAGGATGGACCCCACAGGAGACTCAAAGATAAAGCCATGCTGAAAATGAGCCCATGCCCCAAATTTACAAAACTCTGGAGGAGCCATCCACCCTAAACAAGAGTTAAGAGCCACAATAAACAGCATCCCTAAAATCAACAAGTGCTAAAATCAACAAGGAGACCATTATAAATATGTTTCAAATCATTTGACATCAAAGAAAAAATTAGATCATAAGGAAAGGACAAGATACAATGATACCAAGAAGATTGGTGGTGGGGGGCGAGGGCAGACAAATAAATAATAAGGAAAAGAACAGCAAGTTAAAACACACACAAAGGAAAGTTTAGAGATAAAAATGTGATTATATAAAGTAAAATCTCATTGTATGACTTAAATAGCAGATTAGATTCAGCGAAAGAAATAACTCTTTTAAATACATCCAGGATGCGGCAGAGATATAAATATAGAAGATACAAAAAGGAGGTTGAGAAAACTATGAGCGTATCCAATTTGTTTTTTAATAGTTTAAAAAAATTATCCTTGTTGTTGAAAGTATTAAAGATATCTCTTTTCTCCCCCATTGACCCTTTCCATCTCACACCTGATCCTCCTAGGCCTTCACCACACTATTGTCTATGTCCATGGGCTATGCATATAAATTTCCCATCCTGTTAATAATTACGCCCCATTTTTATTGATTTTAGAGAGAGAGGAAAGTACCAGGAGAGAACAAAACATGGATTGGATGCCCACTACTGGGGGTCTAGTTTGCAACCAGGCATATGCTCTTGACCAGGATTTGAATTGTTGCCTCAGTGCATGGGTGGATGCTCACCCAACTGAGCCACACTGGCCAGGAGAGAAAATCCAACTTGTTCTGAAAGGAGTTTAGACAGTGAGGAGAGGGAAACTAAGTGAGAAGTAAGTAATATTTGGAAGGAGAATGATTGAGATGAAACATCTATATTCAGGAAGCCTGATAGTGTCTAAGCAGTATAGAAAAATAAAATTCACACCCAACTGCATTGTGGTGAACCTGAAAGAGACAAAACACAAAGGAAAGTCCATGGAATGATAAGGATGACCGACCATGTGACAAGTGCTCCAAAAGGAGGACTAAAGGGAAAGTCCGATCTGACGGGTTCCCAGAAATACATGGTTTTGCTGAAATTGAATTGCTGTCAGTGAATTATTTGCAGAAGAAAATCAAATTGCTATGGCTTTTTATATACATTTATAATAATCAAGGCCACTAAATTTGGCTTGTGTTAATTTTGCTTAAATATGAGACAGTTTCTAAAGGATATTATGAACTACTAAGAAGAACCTGGGTTAGTGATTCATTTAATTATTTGACTGGCTTCACACACAAAAAAAATTGTTTCTTTGTTTGTTGTTCAAACATTATATATCCAATGACTCACGTGTTTTACATTTTTTTCACTGTATTTTTTTTCTAAAGGCTCAAAGAGTTTTTTAAAGTGTAGCTACTGGTATATTCAGAATCCCATACATCCATCTTAATATGTTAATGTGGGGAAGAAATAAAATTAATAGTAACAGAATTGGGAGTATGCAGACCATACTAGTTCTACCATTTACAAGAGATGAGATTTGAGGCAAGTGAAACTGTTCTGAATTTCAATTTCTTCTTCAGTATGTCAACATTAACATATGCTTAGAGGGGGATTGCAAGGACTGAAGAAGAAAATCTCTTTCGCCTGTTTATGTTCTAGAAGTCATATCCAATTACTTATAATCTTTCTGAAGGTACGATTGTATTTCTTGGCTTAAAGCTCATATTTTTACTGCTTCCTCTCCTTGGACCTGTTCCCCTTGGCCTGCTTTCTTACACTTCACCTAACCTAACATTTGTGGTTTTTGTTTGTTTGTTTGTTGTTCTTGTTTAAAATATATTTCATTGATTTTTTACAGAGAGGAAAGGAGAGGGAAAGAGAGTTAGAAACATCGATGAGAGAGAAACACCAATCAGCTGCCTCCTGCACACCTCCTACTGGGGATGTGCCTACAACCAAGGTACATGTCCCTGGTCAGAATTGAACCTGGGACCCTTCAGTCGGCAGGCCAATGCTCTATCCACTGAGCCAAACCGGTTAGGGCTCTAACCTAACATTTGAAGGAACTAAGATCTGAGGAATGATTTTAATTTGTATATCACCTCCTCCAGGAAATCCTCCCGTACTCCTCAAGCCTGGGATATTTTCTCCTTGTCTATATCAGCTGTCAAAATTACAATTGCTTCACATTTTATCTTTTGGCAAGATTTCTAAAACCAGCTAGTGACAAAGCCAAGGCATGAATCCAGGATTCTTGATTTTTATCCCCAGTTATCTCCATTACTTCTGCCCCAGCCAGCTCCACCTTGGTTACACCCAGATTCTGTGGGATGCTGAGACATAGCTTCTCCAGAAAGAGACCCTCTGTGTATTTCTAGGTGCGGAGCAATTCTTTCCCACGACACAGTAATTCATCAGCTAAGACAACCTTACTGCTACTCCTTCCAGCACTATCAGCCTCCCTTCACCAGTTATCGGGTGCTATAATCTTGGTCTAGACTAATGCCTGTCTGATACCTGTCTCCTGTATTGTCTTCTTGGCACCAACAAAAATATGATATCATTTTAATTCCGTCAAATCTCCTTCCAGAACTCACCATTCACATGGAGAGTTTTCTCTTCCCTTGCAAATAAATGTCATTGCTAAAAAGAATTGTTCCCTCACTTCTCATACATGTTTGTTCATGACTATACCCAACCTCATGGGTCAGGGAGTTCAAAGAGAAGGAGGTGCATTCATTATCTTCCCCAAACCCCCTCTTCTTCTGTTTTTATGTTTTATTACATGACAGTTCTCCATCTGCCCAAGCCAGGGACTTCGGGGTCATTACAAACTGACCCTCTCCCTCGGTCCCACAACCAGCCAGGCACGAGTCCTGCCATTTCTAAACCCTTTTCAACCCTCATTTAATCCTCTGCTCTCTTCCCTCTGCCACCAACTTCTTCTGGCCTTATCAAACCTTTCCCTGTATCCCTGAAATGGCCCCCTAACTAGTTCCCATGGGTCTAGTACATCCCTGTTTCATCCGTATTAGTCACTGCAAAGCGATTGTTCTAAAATGCAAATCTCATCAGGTCAAATGGATCCCTCATGTAAAAGGCAGGCTAATCAATAATTAAGGAAGAACATTAATTAAATCCTTTATGAAAAGTCTTCATTATTCTTAAGAATTGCTTCAGAACGCATTGGGTATGTTCAGCTGTAACCCAGTGCCCGCATTGAACCTGATTCTTTCTCCAAGTCTGTTTGTGTCCCAATTCACTACCAATCCAAGGCCACCTTAAATTTTAAAGTTTGAGGTTTAATATTACCTGGACTTCACCATTTCACCTGAAATATGTTGGAGGACTGGTTTACACTTGGTTCTTCTTTATTGTGAATGTGCAGTCTCTTGGATTAGGAGCTTATTGAAAGCGGTCTTCTGTTAGACTGGCCATTATATGTGGGTGATCCAAAATAGAGTTCAGATTTGGGGGAATTAGCAAATCTCCTTCGGGACAAAGGGTTCTTTCATGCTCCACTTATGTTCTGAATTCTGATTTTCTTCAAATCTTTGTCTAATAGTTCTTTATTTCCTTTGGCTTTGCAACTTTTCAAATATTTTAAAAAATATTTTATCAAGGCTTTTTGTCTGTTTTCTGTGAGAGCATGACTCCAAATAATGTAGCCTGCCATTATTAGAGACCAGACGTCTCAGTCCCATCTGTACTTGAGAAAAGTTTACCCATGTTTTCAAAGCTCTGCCACTGCTTCCTCAGTCTTTTTATTCTTTGTTTCATGCATATATGTTATTTTTTTTCTTCCTCAAAACTCCATATCACCTCTCTGACTCGCTCTTAACTATTACTCATGAGTACACTCAGGGCTTTATTATGTTAGATTCTAAATGGCAGGCATTATGTCTTATCCCCTAAAGCAACTAGTTTAAGGTTTGCACACAGCAGGCACTTAAGATTTATTCAACTGAAAAAGATTTCAAAGTATTGCTTGAGAAACCAACCCTGAAACATTCACTTCGGTTATTTCCCACATTTCTCAGTTGCAACAAGAAATCATCTTGAGCAATAAAAAAAGTTCCCAAGACTTTCCCTCACATTCCACTTAGCCAGAGTTTACATCAAGCAATGTGGCAGCCCCTAGTTTATTCTCCTAAAAAGTTCAGCTGCTGGAACATTCAATCACCATTAGTTCAACTTGTGATGGTAAACATGTTTCATAAGCTACTTCACAGAATGCACAAAGTAGTAACCCCAGTTCACAGGGAGAGAAAGAATTTGACTCCCAAGGAGCCTAATTCTATTCAGATGTGGTCAAGCAAGACTGAACGCCAAACTGCATAACAATATATGAAATGATGTGGAACAGGGAGGAAATCATTTGCATAAAACCAGAAACTCATGATGCCTTAATTGCCAGTAATCTCCATGCATAAAAGTTAGATGAAGAAGCATGATAAAGTATGATAGAATGAAGATGATAGAATGACATTTGCAGCCAGTGAATCTGGAACAGTGCAGGAGATGGTCTAACAAATTTGAACTGCACCTTGATCTGACCTCTTGGCAAGAGAAGGCCCTAAGGAAGGATGTTTATAAACCTCTCTAACATAAAGAGACGTTATAGCCACCAATTAGAGAGAGAGAGAGAAAATGCTGCTAAGAAGCAAAAGCAAGACTCAGTGCACACCAAATCCTAATTTTAACATAAGGCTGATTCTGCTTGCAATGGTTTTTTAATATATAATTTTTTATTGATTTGAGAGAGAGAGGAAGGGAGAGAGATAGAAACATCAATGAGAGAGACACATCCTACACACCATCCACTGGGGCTTAAGGCCACAACTCGGGCATGTGCCCTGACCAGGAACTGACCTCTTGGTTCATGGGTCACCGCAACCTGGGTGCTTGCAATTATTTTTAAAATATTATTTAAGAGTTCTTTAAAGGACCTTGGACTTAGTCCATTATAATGTGCTAGACAGACATTATAATATGTAGTGATAGGGTAACTTATTTTACAAAGCCTCTCTTTTCAAATCAAGATGGGATGATAATGATAATCACTCCATAGAGTTGTATAGATTAAAGGAAGCAATCCATGTCAAGGGTCCAGGTCAAAGCATATATATAATCTTCCAGAATGGCTACCATCAATAAATCAACAAACAACAATATATATTTGAAGATAAATTAAAATAAGGTAGGTGAATAAAAAAAAAACCCCACTTAGTTTATGCTAAGCCTATAAAGGACATTTCAAGGTTAGAGCAAGGGATGTGGAAACAGATAACATGATGTCCAATCCCAGGAAAATTGCTTCTTAATCTTACTGAGACTCTTTCTATGTGAGTTAGAAGTAATAACAGTATCTGTTTCATAGAGCTATGAGGACTTTATTTAGATAACATGCAAAGTGCTCAGCAGAGAGCCTGGAACCGAGGGTTACTCACCAAAGGAGAGATTTTATTATTAAAAAGCATGCATGCAAGGAGCCTGCAATCTCATAACTCTTCTCATAACCAAAGTGTCATATGATGTCAAGCATTGTGTGTGCCCAGGCACGATAACAGATTATTCATTTGTGAGGTTTTCATAAGGAGACATTTCCAAAGCAAAGCTGAAGAAGTAGCTAGATGAGGTCCAGATCAATCACGGAAAAATTGTGCCTCGTCCTGGTTCTTTCTTAAGGGTCAGGCTGGTATGAATCTGCAGAGATGACTTCTTTGTCTTAAGGTCATATATGAAGCAGGTCCTCCTCACACCACAGCCTTCGGTGGCAGCCCCATCTCCAACCCTGAAAGAAGCTGAAAATGAATACCGACCAATTCAGCGCACAGCCAAACAGCATCACTTGGGAAACTTTCTTTGGTGGCCTCAAAGGTCACAGTTATTCTTAATACGCACTTAGCTCACCTAGAAAAAAAAAGTTTGAAGGGTTTTCAGAGTGAACTGGTGTCATCTAGAGAGAAGAGGGGTGATGAGGTTATTTGTGAGTAACTTCTCTTGCCAATAACTATCAAGGAATTGTCAGAAGAAAAGAGGCTACAACTGCACTTGGTGAAATGTTTGACCCAACTGGGTCTACCCTTTACCACTACAGCGAAAAGTGTCCCCTTCCTCTCACTTCCTTATGCCCCTCAAACATCACGCACTGACAGAAAAAGACAGCTCAGCAAGGGGTAACATGAATCACAGATACCAATAAAACCTGGAATCTCTTTTAAGTTTTTATCATTAAAATCATCCAAATTAAGATTTCCAGAATATACATTTATTAAGTACCAGAAAAGAGCCAGCTTTCGCTAAAAGCATCTTTGCAAAGTCTGTTATGGTTACAGTATTACAATGTGCTTTATCAGCCATTCAGTACATTGACAGAGAAAGTCTTTACCCTGAAAATTCAAGATGTGTATAGCATTGCATAATGTTTTCTCACTTTTAGAACTTATGACATTTGTGCTGCATAATTATCTTTTAAGAGGTCCTATCTAACATGATAACATGATGATAAACACAAAATTTATTGGAATAATTCAAAGCATAAATATTAAGTTGCTGTCTGAGACTCTTCTGCCTAAGCCACTGTGATTTTCATATATGTTTAGGAACATGTATTAGGGCCAAAGCAGAGAAATCTTTAAACCTCACCTAATTCAAACCATGGCTAATTTATTTATATTAGGCAGTTCTGCTTCAATTCAATTAGAAGTTAGTCTCTGGGTAGCAGAGGTTTTTATTTCCTTCACAAAGATGCCCGGTTTGATAAAGAGATCAGATTATTTTATTTTACTTGGCTAAATATTGCACACTTGGCATAACACTTACGTTTGTTTGGGCAAAAGAAGCACCTTAGCATTTAGAAGAAAAAAGAATAAGGAAACTAGGGAGGCACAGAGTAGGATATAGACCAGTGGTTTTCAAAGTGTGATCTGTAGGAAAGAGACTGTAGGAAAGAGACCCTGAGACCCGTTCAGGGTGTCTGTGAGGTTGAAAACATCTCCTCACACCTGACTCTCATGAGTGTGCGATGGAGTTTTCCAGAGACTGTATGATGTGTGATGATTTCCTTGTTCTGAAGGCTAATGAAACGTAACTTGGTATTTTAAATTTTGTTTTAATTTCTAATACAATAAATATTAGTTATAATTCATATTTTTAAGACAAACGTTTGGGGATCCTCAATAAATTTTAAGTGTCTCAAGAACAAAGCATTACTGGTCTAGAACAATGCTGTTCTATAGAATTAATTGTAGTAGTAGAGATATTCTACAAATCTGCATGGTCTCATACAAAAGCCATTAAACACATGGGACTATTGAGCACTTAAAATGTGATTAGTTGTTAATGCAGCTGAGGAATTAAGTTTTTAGTGTTTATTTAATTTAAATGTAAAGAGCCACTGTGGGTGATGGGTACCATATTGGGCAGTGCAGACCTAGATGCTCAGTGCCCTGATTTAATGCTTTCCCTGATCTTTTTTGCACAAATTTTTTTAAGTTACAAATATTTTTTTCCTGCTAACATTTAAACCTCTGACTTGTGTTGTGTGTAAGAGTTTTGTTAACAACAAATATGCAGTATAAGAATTATTATGCATAGCTCTGAAATATGGATAAATTTCAGATCAAATTTTTGATTCATAAAATAATAATTTTTAAAATCTTGTAGTTGCCCCTTTGGGAATTACTAGTATATAGAGTTCAAAACTAATGTTTCTTTATGCTGCTGCACCTTGAATTAAATATACAGGCTTTAGACTATAGTATTTCAATTATAAATAGTGTTTTAGTCAGGGTTTCTCTTGCAGTCACATGGAGACAAGGAGGTAATTTTTGCACTTGCATAGGAAGTGAGGTGGGTGTTTAGACCTGTTACTAAAATTGGCCTGCTCTGATGTGGTCATAATTCACTGGGATCTAAATCTCACTTAGCAGAAGTCCTGGATTTCTCAATTAGAACTTCATGGATGTTGGCACTGAATCTTGCTAACGTACTACTAAGAGATAAAGGTGCACAGAGAATCTCTGTTTGAGAACATAAGCTTTGAATTGTGCAACCCTATGTGAGTTAGTAAAGTGAGATAACTATATTATTAAGTGGTTTCCCTATGTATTTTGAGAAAATTAAATGAGATGATGTGTCTAAAACACGTTTAGTATAACTTGTACCAATTATAAAAATTTGATATGTGGCAATGATTTCCCAAATTATTACTGTTAGCTGTATTTACTTAACAATTTTTTTAATGTATCTTTCCTGTTGAAAGTATTAGAGATGTCCCCTTTTTGCTTTTCCCCATTCACTCTTTCCTTCCCACTCCTGCCCTCTCCCCAGGCCTTCACTGCACAATTGTCTGTGTCCATGGGTTATGCATGTATGTTATAAGTTCTTTAGTTAATCTTTTCCCCTCCCCTTCCCTCTGAGAATCCTCAGTCTGTTGCATACTTTCATGTCTCTGGATCTTATTTTGTTTGTCCATTTATTTTGTTCATTAAATTCTGCATCTAAGTGAGATCATGTGATATTTGTCTTTCTCTGACTGGCTTATTTTGTTTAGCATAATATTCCCTAGTTCCCTCAATGTCGCCACAAAGTATAAGAGATCCTTCTTTTTTACAGATGCATAGTATTCATGGTGTAAATGTACCACAGCTATTTTATCCACTCATCTACTAGTGGCACTTGTGTTGTCCAAAGAGGACATACAAATGGCCAAGAGACATATGAAAAATGTTTAGTGTCACTAACAATTAGAGAGATGCAAATCAAAACGATAATGAGGTGCCACCTCACACCTGCCAGAGTGGCTACCATCAATAAATCAACAAACAACAAGTGCTGGAGAGGATGTGGAGAAAAGGGAACCCTAGTACACTGCTGGTGGGAATGCAGACTGGTGCAGCCACTATGGAAAATAGTGTGGAGTTTCCTCAAAAAATTAACAATGGAACTACCATTTGACCCAGTGATCTCACTTCTAGGAATATATCCTAAGAAGCCTGAAACACCAATCAGAAAGAACATATGCATCCCTATGTTCATAGCAGCATTATTTATAATAGCTAATATCTGGAAATAAATCTTTATTGAGTGTCAATTCAGTGCCAGACAGTGTGTTAATGCTGGTGAATGAGTAGATGTGGTCCCTGCACTCATGGAGTTTACAATCTAGTGAAGGAGCAAGACATAATCACATGAGTTAAAAAGAGTTCTAGAAGATGCTGGCATTTCTAAGAGAAAAAAGCTGGTTCATAAGTTAGGATGTAACTGTTAAGTTACATAAGTTAAAATAAAACTGTTTAGATCCAGAGGTTTGGAAAGTCTCCCTGAGGAAGGAATATTTAACCTGAGACCTGAGTGCCAGTAGCATTTATTACTGGTTGAAAAATATTGCTGGGTGTATTTGTTGGAGGTAATTGTTAGCAAATGGACTCTAAAATTCCATGACTAACCAATATGGAAGTTTATTTCTCTTTCACTCAACAATCCAGGGTCAGTAGTCCACCTGGTTCCTGCAAACCAAAATCCCAAGAGAAGCATGAGCATAGAAGAGTCTAGGCTTGAAAGTAGACACTTTTAATTGACTGAGTTTCTAACACCTTCTGAACCTTGTCTTCTCTATATGTTGTTGAGAGGATTAAATGAGATAATCATTTACATTCATATTCATATGGTTTTGTAATACGGCTACACCTCGAAGAAAGTGAAGCTATGAAATGTAGTTTCTCACTAGACAGCCATATTCTGAGTGAAAGGGAAAACAAATTATGGTTTCCCCTAGGTGTCTAACATGCAGGCAGAGGAATCAAAGCATAACATGGGAAAGAACTTGGAATGCTAAAGAAACTTAATGGAGACTAGGATGGTTTGGGGAAAGTGGTATAATATAGGCCTCAATGGCAAAATCCCCTTCTCCAATCCATTTACAATCCACTAGGGGATATAGAGAAGTAAACATAATTAACGTTAGTAAAGCTTCAGATATCAGGTTTTGGTAGCAGAGAATCAGAAGAGATTAATTTTTTTCCTGGGGAGTTTGTGGAGAATGGTACATTTTAGAAGGATCTTGGTGGCTGAGAGCATGGGTGTGAGGTGATAGATGGGGGCATGGGAGGAAAACTAAGAGCATTTGGACAGAGTAAAGTGCAAAGCAAAGGCAAGGAATCAGGAAATATACAGGGTGTGTTCTGAGAGATAAGAGCTGTGACTTAAAACGTTATCAGAATGAACGTTTTCCTCTGCTACTCTTAAATATCCCACAAAAAGAAATTCTACACAGTTAGTTGGTCACACAATTAGAAAGGGATTATAACAAAAATATCATGGATCAAGATGTCATGCCAATTCCTTGAGTTATGTTCAAAAACAGCTTGAAAATTGTGGCCTTTATTTTTTATAAAGAGCCAGCTTTATTCATCTTCCCCACTAAGAATCGACTCCAATGGATCAATGCCTTGTTGAACAAGTTAATTGTTCAGTTTGATCAAAAACAGAAAATATCGTTGCACTCTGAAATATGCAGCAATACAGAAATAATTTTATTTACTATGAAATTCAATTTAGTTCAATAACACTTTGACATTCTATTGTTTTCCCCTCAAAATTAAACACAGGTTCAATATTTACATTTACTTACTCATACACTAATTCATTCAGCAATAGTCATTAATATTTCCTAGAGTTAAGAGGAATTAAGTTAGATAACACATACAAAGTGCTCATCCAAGAGCCTGGCACCTAGTGATTGCTCACAAAAGGATATATTTTATTACCAAAAGGTGTTCATGAAGGAGCTTCCAATCTCATAACTCTTTGGGATACAATCGATATAGTGTAAAGAGCACAGACTTTGGAATCAGATAAACTTGAAATGAATTCTTGTTCTTTTAAAACAGTGCTAATGTGGGCATTTTCTAAAATTAGGCCCACTTTGTTTCTGCCTGAGATAATCAGAATACTTCCCACCTCAAAGATTGCTGTGAAAATCATGAAATAGTTGGTAGCCAGACTAATGCCCAGTAAGCATGGCATAGCAGTTGCAACCCCCATCATTTTGGATGTCCTTTTCACATCTTCTTTGAGAGATGAAGGTCGCACACCTTGACCTCAGCCTAGGTATGTCTAGTCTCAAAGACAATCTTGGCAAAAAGCCAGGTGAAAGATAAGGCGTTGTTTTTTTTGGAACATGAGTTATGGATTTTAGAAAAGGGCAAAAGTAGAACCAAACTAATCTAACCCCTTTACTTGCCACACCTCTTGCTATCTGAGTCCCACTAACACCCAACAGAAATCAGCCACAGAATGCCAGTGGGCAGATGTGCGACTGTGCAATGTTTTCAATTGGATAAAGCATGGAAAATAAGGAAAGAAGGATGGACCAACAGACGTGTGTGTGTGTGTGTGTGTGTGTGTGTAAGATAAAGGGGTAATTTTAATGAAACTGGGGCAGAAGACAGCACATTCATTAATTTAGAGAGAGCTGTGTTCTTTTCTACATGAAAACACACCGAATTAGAATGCCTAAATAAATAAGCTTTCTTTATACTTGGGAGGTGTTCTGGTACCAAGGTTAAGAAAGGTGGTTTAGGAATAATGGTTGTTGGTGCAAAACTTGGTTCCACCCCTTGTAAGAAGTATAGCCTTCTGAAAGTTATTGGAAGTTTCTGAGATGCAGTTTCCTTAATAGTTCCTAAATCATTACATTACTGCAGTAATTAACTATTATAATCCACACAAAGCAGTGAAATAGTCTAGGCACATAGTACATATTTTTTAAAATGTTAGCTTTTGTAATTGTGATTTAAGATTTTAGCTGAGTCAGCACAGCTCAAAATTCAAAAAGCAAAGATAATATCTTTGTGGGTGATACAGATGACAAGTAGAATGAAATAGCCATTTACCTTGCAGCCTGAACAATTTTCATGTATTAGATTTGCTCAATATAGAATACTCTCCTGAAAAGGCTCCCCTACTAGATCTGTCTTCTTTTCCCATTTTTTTTAAATTGTATTTTTCTAATCTTCTGATATATGACACTTTTTGTTTCTTGAGAAACTGCTTTCATTAAAAGTTTTTATCAAGTAGCTTCTCCAGTACTTTCAGACTTGGCTATAGCTCATGTATTTAATCTAGTCATTACCGCTCCTCCCTGTGGTTTGGATCTCACTGTCTTCTCTTCTAACTCAATGCAGACATTATAATCTTACTAATATCCCTGGGAGGCAACAAGGCCCTTTTCCCCTTCCAGCTTTCTGAGAGCATGTTCTTTACCTGGGAAGTGCCCTCTTGTCCTCCACCTAGCATTGTCAAGCATCCACTTTTTGCCTAGGGTTGTCCTGGGTACTCTGAGTCTACAGATGCAAAATATGTGTCCTGCTTTCCAACAGCTTTGAATCTAATAAAAGAGGCAAATCTCCTATGCATGGAATGAGTGGAGAACAGAGTCGAGGCAGTTATGGAAATAAGGAGGATAATATGTTAAACACTGGTTGTGGCCCACCAGACGAGTGAGACTCTATATACAGTATGTTGTTTTCTTGGAAACAGCAATCACTACAGCTGAGGAAGGCGGGGGTGGGGGGGTGGGCAGTGAAGAACTGTTGGTTAGAGGATTGGCTGACAACACCACAGCTGGAGGATTTACACTATTTGATCTACTGCAGCCCTTTCTTGCCACACAATGCACTTTCCTCTATAGGGAAATTATAAACAGCACTTTGCTGCCCACATAGTTCACACAGAATGATTATATCCAAGGAGCAGCTGTACTATAGAGTACAAGTGTACATTAATAACTAACATTCTATAGGATATTGCATTGTGAAAGATCTTTTTCTTACGTGCCTTACTTAATGCTCATAATTAACCACCCTTTGAGGGAGTTACTATTATTTCCATTTTCAAATGATTAAATAACATTAATAGAAGTTAAGCAAATTTCTTAAGGCCATTAATGTAGACCATAACTATTGCTGGTGGATTATTTCCATGTTCTACTCTCAAATTTTGTGCTACATTATGTTGCTTCACATTTAGGATTAGAAAGAGTGTAGGAGTGTGTGTGTGAGTGTGTGTATGTGTGTATTGGGGGTGTCAGAACAGGAGTTATTCTATGAGGTAATCCATCATTTAGAACATTATTTCAAGAAAAAAAATATTTAAATAATAATAAACCACCTTGGATTAAATTTTATTTTCAGAATATAACCCATTATAAGTTGGAAACTGATCACACAAAATATAAATTTGGATCTGCGGCCTAATCTTTTATTATCTGATTTCTCTGTGAAGCAAAAATATATAAACTTACTTTTCAGTATTTTTTTCATATAATGGTTTACAAGATCCTTTGAGATTGATTAATATAGGTATATTTTTCTCTTTCACATTAGAATGACAATCACCATGCTAGAAATGAAATAATTTTCTCTATTATTAGTATTATGCTTCTTTGGTAAGCTACATAATGCATTTGTTTCCCAGGTCCTTTCTGCTACAAAATTTCATTACAAAATGGTGTTTATAATATAACTTACTTAGTCTGTTTGGTTTGACATGAAAATAAATTCCATACTTTATTCTATTTTATAGTTAGTTTTTCTTACCTAAGGTCAAGTTTTAGTCATAGACAAGCCATATTTTTTAAGTGAGTTCCTAAGTCTTCTAAGCTCTGTTTGCCTGACTCTGTAATATCTCACTGTCACTCTATTTAGTTCCTAGCAACATGCGCAGGACACTTAATCTGCTAAGAAATTTTACTAATGATCAGAGATAAATGTTAACAAGTGTTTGAAAAAACTATTTTATTTTCCATTATTCCAAAAATCTGTCAACTTGTGGTTGACAGAATGAGTCTGCAATTTTCTTCTTTTGGAAATGAATAATCTAAGAGATGTACTGTCAGCAATTAGTATGTTTATAAGGCTTTGTTCTCTGTTAGAGTTGGGCAAAATTTTAGAACATTTTCATTTGACCAATATTTATTTATTTTTTAAATATGTGTTTATTTATTTCAGAGAGAGGAAAGAGAAGGAGAGAAAGACAAAAACATTGAGGTTGCCTCCTGCACATACCCTATTAGGAATGGAGCCCACAACCTGGGCATGTGCCCTGATTAGGAATCAAACCTCCATGGGAGGATGCTCAACCAACAGGCAGACCAGCCAGGCAATTTGGCCAATATTTTAGAATGATTTTAACTGTTATATGCTAGATTATCAGAACTATTTTTCTATCAATTTTTTAAAAAATTATAAATATTAATGTACACATGTGTTAAAATAAAACAATTTAAGTGAAAAAATTTTGAAGTGCATATACATACACTTAAAAGATGACATGGTTGTAAGCCGAACAGGGACTTACTTCTATTCCCACCTGTGCTTCAGATGCACTTGACTTGGATGGATTGGTTTGTAATTTTTCCCATAGCCAGCACTTGCTATTGTAATGTAATTTTCCTCATAATTGGCACTTGTTATTGAGAAACATAAGATAAAATAACTTGTCCAAATATGGAAAGTCATTGTCAAGGCTGGGATTAGACCCCAGGTTTTCTTATTCCTTTCTCCTAGTATTAAACTTGATCCATAGGACTTTATTCCCTCTGATCCTTATTTCTATAAGGTGGTCCCAATATCTCATCTAAACAGGAAGCTATCATGGACAATGCAGTTGGTCTTTGATGGTCTTCCTTAGGTTCCTTCCCATGATCATCTTCTTTGCAACTCACTGACCTCTTTCCAGACCTTTCATTAAAAAGTTGGGATTTCTTTACCAGCTAATAAACTTGTGTTAACCTGTCTTTTGTTTGCAGTGTGAATTTAGCACACTGTGTGCAACTGAAAATTGGAGCTTATCTCTTTACAATGACTTTGTGAAGTGTTGAGTTATGGCATTGAGAATAATTGCAGTCCCACTTATCCTCAGGATCTTGGCTTCTACTCAGGTCATGTCTGTGAGACATTTTTGTGGGTTGGGAAATTTGCCCTTTCCCTCCTGCCTCAACATTTCCAAGTAAAAGCCTAACCACAGAGCCCAGCACCAGGGAAGTCAAGGGACTTAGGAGGACTTGCAGCTGTCCTCAAATGCAAGGTCTGTTTGTTCAGACTCCCTCTTCTCCCTTGCCCTCACCCCAAAATTCCTTCAGCCACCAGAGAAGCTAGGAAATAATAAAACTAGCTTGAACCAGGAGGTAGAATCCACATTTAGCTAATATTGTGAGGGAGAGAGAATATGAAAGCCTGGAGAATAGAGACCAGGAAAATCTGAGAAGAGCCAGACTTTCTGGGGTAAGCAGCAGCACAGACAGAACTCTGGATCCAGAAAGCACTAAAGAATCCAAAGCCTACCTTTAAAGGGTAAAATGACCTACATTTGGAAATTAACTTGTTCTCTAAATGACTGAAAATTCATAATTGTTTAGGAGTAAAATCCACTAAAGAAGAGTAAATAAGAGGTTGACAGACAGAAAAAATGGACAGGAAGTCTCATGGGAAGTTCTAAATAAATTTTCATTCAAAGGAGTTGGCAGCTTTAAAACAAAGCCATGTCTATGGCATAGGAATTAAATTCATAGGAATATATACAAAAAGATAATCCTATCTAATAAAAAAGTAATATGCAAATTAGGTGTCACTCCATCACAAAGATGGCTGCTCCCATAGCCACAAGATGGTGGCGTCCAGTCCAGCTTAGCCCCACCACTGAAGTGGTCAGGCCTGATAGGCAGGCATGTGGCAGGGGAGGTGGGGGACCCGAGGGTCAGAACAGAAGATCAGAGGAGGCTGGGGGTTCCCTGCCCAGGTCAGAGGCCTTCGCCAGAGGCCTCAGGCATGGGCAAGGGTGGAGCCAGGGATTGAAGGGGCCAGAGGCACAATCGGTGATCGGAGGGGTATGAGAGTACCCTACGCAGGCATAACGTCTGAGCCAGAAACCTCAGGCCTGGGCAGGGGCCAGGCTGGAGATTGCAGGGGCCTGGGCTCCACAGAGACAGTGATCAGAGGTGCAGGGGTGGAGCCTGAGATTGCAGGGGCCTGGATACCTGTGGAGCAGGCAAAGCAGGGGTCTGAGGGTCTCCTGCACAGGCCTGTAGCCTTGACCAGAGGCTTCAGTGGGGCAGGGATGGAGCCAGCTATCTCAGAACCTGGGCAGGGGCAGAGCCTGCAATCACAGGGGTTTGGGCAAGGGTGGAGCTAGCAGTGCAGGGGTCTGGGGATCCTCTGCCCAGGCCTGCAGCCTTGGCCAGAGTCTGCCAGTGGGGCAAGGGCAGAGCTGGCAATAGCAGGGGGCAGGATCAGAGCCGGTGATCACAGAGGCCTGGGCTCTGTGAAGCTGGTGATCGGAGGGGCTTGGAGGTCTTCTGCCCAGCTTGCAGCCTCAGGCAGATGCTGCAGGCCTGGGCAGGGGTTGAGCTGTGATTGGAGAGGCAGGGATGGAGTCAGTGATTGGAGTGAACTACAGAGGAAACACCTTTTCTTACCGCTCATTGGCTAAGCTCCCTGTATGCCACTGGTAATATTCTTAGTAACTTGGTTAATAAGAATCCAAAAAGATGATCTAGGGCTTTTACACCACACTCCTGGAGAAAAAAATGAAGGTCCACTGCTGGAGGGCTAAGTAATGTCATATCCTTCCCTAGCCAGTTTGGCTCAGTGCATAATGTTTCAGCCTGCTGACTGCAGGATCTGGGTTCAATTGTGACCAAGAGCATGTAACTAGGTTGCAGGCTCCTCCCTGACCGGGGCCTACGTCAGGGCATATGCAGGAGGCAACCAATCAAAGTGTTCCTCTCACTTTGATGTTTCTCTCTGTTTTTCTCTCTCTTCCACATTCTCTAAAAATCAATGGAAACATATTCTCAGATGAGGATAAAAAAAAAGAAACAAATGTCATATCCTATGAAACATATGAAAGACATATCTTGAAAATGCCTAAAGTAAGTTGTCATTTCTTCATGGTGAAGGGACTGGAGTCCGTGTTGATGAAAACACCTTGGTGGCTGTGGTGACTGGCAGTGGCTGCAGCAGTAGAGTGATGGGGTTGGTGGCTTCCCCTGATTAGCCTGGTCCCCTCCCACAAAGGGAGGCCAGACTGTGGCTTAGGCCCACTCCCCAAAGGGAGCAGAGAGCGGGCCTAAGCCATCAGTAGGACACCCCCTGAGG
This sequence comes from Murina feae, assembly GCA_004026665.1. Classification (NCBI taxonomy): domain Eukaryota; kingdom Metazoa; phylum Chordata; class Mammalia; order Chiroptera; family Vespertilionidae; genus Murina; species Murina feae. The sequence goes on along the minus strand of PVJC01018316.1, from coordinate 11,856 downwards.
GCTTCCAGTATGTGAGAGGGGGCAGGCTGGGCTGAGGAACTCCCTCCCCCCCCCCCCCCCAGTGCATGAATTTCATGCACCGGGCCCCTAGTCCTATATAATGAAGAGTTAATATGCAAATTGACCATCACGCTCCCTCACAAGATTGCTGCCCTTATGTGGCCACAATATGGCTGGCAGGGGAGGGTAGTCATGGGCAATCAGGCTAGCAGGGGAAGGCAGTTAGAGGCAACCAGGTTGGCAGGGGAGGGAGGGCAGTTGGGGGTGACCAGGCCTGCAGGGGAAGGCAGTTGGCGGCTATCAGGCTGGCAGGGGAGGACAATTTGGGATGACCAGGCCTGCAAGGGAGGGCAGTTGGGGGGAACCAGGCCTGCAGGTGAGGGCAGTTGGCGGGGACAGACCTGCAGGGGAGGGCAGTTGGGGGTGACCAGGCCAGCAGGGGAAGACAGTTGGGGGTAATCCAGCTGGCAGGGGAGCAGTTAGGTGTCAATCAGGCTGGCAGGGTAGTGGTTAGGGGGCGATCATGCTGGCAGGCAGAAGCAGTTAGGGGCAATCAGGCAGGCAGTCAGGTGAGTGGTTGGGAGCCAGCAGTTCTGGATTGTGAGAGGGATGTCTGACTGCTAGTTTAGGGATCGGCCTAAAGCATCAGTCAGACATCCCCCGAGAGGTCCCAGCTTGGAGAGGGTACAGGTTGGGCTGAGGGTCAACCCCCCCCCCAGTGCACAATTTTGTGCACCAGGCCTCTAGTCTTAAGTAATTGCATAAAATTCTTAAACACAAAATATCACTCTAATATGTTATGGTAAAAAATGAGAGCAATATATATTCTTAGAAGCAATTAAATAATGAAATAAATAATAATATACCATAAAAAATGAAGTCATAATATTCAAACAACTAAAAAGATTTTAAATGTGTATTATAATACATCAAATAAAAATATGAAAACTTTGCACCAGCATAATATTTGAAATATCACAAAATTTAAAAACATGAACCATGATTATCTCTTAACAATAAAATTATTTCTCATTATTTTCCAAACTTGCCAAAGAACATAAGAAGCAATCTAACAATGAGTAAAAACTTGAGATCGGTATTTGGCTGTCTGGCTTCTCATTTTTTTTCTATCTTTATTTAAAATTCTTGGGGCCCTCAGTTTTCTCACCTATTTAAGAGTTGTTTTAAAGATTAAATGAAAAAACGTAAAGTACATGGAACAATCCTGGCACATAGTTAACAATTTGATAAACTTTAGCTATTCATTACCTTTAAAATTGTGTGTGGGCATACATGTGCATGAATGCATACACATATGTACACATATACATTTTGGTTATAAAACAATGAAAATAAACACAGCTGCTCATTTATTAAGACCACTGAGTACTGTTAAAAACCCAATTTAATCACATTTAGTTTTCACTGAAAAAAGCATAGGAAGGAAACTGATGAAGAGCAGGCTGGTCAAGGCCATAAGTGTACTCCCTGTCCAAGCAAAGCATCTTTAACCCTGTAGCTTCATCCATCACTGTTCCTCTTTGATCACATTTGTACACTTCTCTCCTGATTGACCAGTACTTTGGAATTAATTGAGGTTATTAATAATGTTTTATAAATGTGACACGACACACCTAGAAATACAGATTTTTCAACAAAGCATTTAATGTGGGAAGCACAAAGCTCAAAAGCTTTTTCTCCACTCATTAAGGGTTACAAAAATGTTTTCTACAGGCTGGCTGTAGAAAAAAAAAATAAACATTAGTAAAATACATTGAATTGATTTTTCCAGTGCCCTACAAATTATAGTAGGTCTCTATCTCAGGGTCTTTATTTGTTACAAAAGAGGGCAAAGTAGATTGGAAGAACCAATCCCCCAAAGAAAATAACTGCTAAAAGTTATTAGTAATCTCTATCAATAGAGTTGTGTGCATCAACAGAAAAGGATAGATTGAATCTAAACTCTGGATTTACCAGAGCTGAAATTGGGTAAACTATTGGATTTCTTATACTTCTCATTTTTAAATCAAGATTGATAATAGACACTTCATAGAGATATTGGAAGGATTAATGAAATATTAATTGGGGTAAACTATATGGTACACAGTAGTCATTTATTAAATGGTAATTACTGTTGGACAAGAACCATGAAACAAAGGAACATGTACTAGTAGAGTTTTCATAACTATCACAAGACCTAATACTTGTAGATATTCAATATGTGTCAAGCACTATTTTGAGTACTTTACCTATGGTAAGACAGGTAATCATCACAACAGTTTTGAGTTGGATAATATTATTAATTTATCCAATATTAACTTCCACAATATTAAATTTCTCCATTTCATAAGTAAGGCTATTAAGTATGACAATCATTTTAGAGTAGAGTTACCTGCAACACAATATCTGCATTATAAGATGTCTGTCTCTCTCACTCTAGATTGTGAACTCTTACATGACAAAAACTATATATTTATATCCCCAATTTTTTCTGACAGAAAATATACAATAAACATATACTAAAGAGAACCCATCTGCCTCTGTGATTGGAAATCAGTACTATGCTCAGTATCGAAGTTCATTTTATTTCATTATTTTTTAATTTTTTCCAATTACAATCTACATTCAATATTAGTTTCAGATATAAAATCATTTCATTTAAGATTTCAGTGGTGCATTGGTGCAGAGCGTGGCTCAGTGGTTGAGCATTGACCTATGAACCAGGAGGTCACAGTTCGATTCCTGGTCAGGGCTCATGTCAGGGTCACAGGCTCAATCCCCAGTGTGGCACCAGAAGGAGGCAGCCAATCAATGATTCTCTCTCATCACTGATGTTTCTATCTCTCTCTCCATCTCTCTGCCGCTCTGAAATCAATAAAAATATACTCTTTTTTAAAAGATTTCAGTGGTTACAGGGGACTGGATTCATTTTATCTTCTTCATTTACAATACATATTTTCATACTTGCAGATAAGAATTTAATAATAATTATCAAGATCATTCATCACTTTGTATTCAACGCCACCAATTTTATACTGGGTATTATGGATTGTATTGCTATTTTTGTGTCTCTGCTGCCAATTCTGTGTTTCATCATTTTTGCTGTTTCCATGAACCTGTTAAATCAGCCCAGCATTGTCCACTTCTTTCATCTGGTTTTGCTTAAGACCTGTGTCCACATAATTAACCCAATAGAATGTGTAAACATTTGAACGAGCCATTACACCACAGAAATAATCATAACCAGAGACTAGATCACAAACGTGGCTGATGTCAGATACCTTGAGATTTGCATATTAGTAATCTGTTCAGCAATGCAATAAAATGCATAAATGAACAAAAAATCCTTTTAAAAATTCTATTCAGCATTATGACATCAAAGAAAGCAAATGCCAAAGAATTATTAAAGTCATTGTAATGAATCTGAATTCCGAAGATATCTTTCAGAACAGCGTTTATTGAAAACAGTGAATTGACTTGAACATTTCAGGGAAGAGTGAGAAATTAAATGATTTTTACACAATATGCTTGATTTCTAATTATATGAATATTTTAAAAAATAGGATTTTCACATAACTTTAAACCATTCATATGTAAGTGATTTGTGGCTGTGCATAAACTTCTGAGTCAACATTTTACTGACTATGGAAATACTATGGTTGTTCAGGAATGTGTTTGATATTTCAGCTGGGACACAGAGTAATTAGAAAAGCTCATGATTTATTTTAGACTTTTATTTTTCGGTAATACAAAATGACCCTCATTTAAAGATGCCAACTACCTATGCTAATGGTTACAATAACAATCTCTATGAAATAAGCATGCAACATTTTTTAGAGAGTAGTAGAGAAGCTTATTTGAAAACATAAAGCACTTCTACCATTTGTTACCTCAGATGTGCACATACCTGTAAACACAAGAGGAGAATGGCAAGGTCTAGGGTCTGTGGAGCAGCTAAAAGTGTATGGGTAACATTTGAAGAAATGTATACCATCTATTAGCATTGGCTACATTTTCCATTAAGACATCAATTAACACAATTTATGGTCAGTTCATAATCGCAGGTATGCAAGAAATATTTCTTTATTTTTCTGCAGTCCAGCTCTATTCCTATTCTTTTTTTTTTTTTCAGAATTATTATTTTTTTTTTATTTTGCTTAAAATATTACAAGTGATAGGTAGGTCTCCATTTTTCCCCTTGCCCTTCCCCCCTCCCCCGCTCCCCCCCCCCCCCCCCCCCCCCCCCCCCCCCCCCCCCGTTTAAACTACATTTTATTGATATTTTACAGAGAGGAAGGGAGAGGGATAAAGAGTTAGAAACATCGATGAGAGAGAAACATCGATCAGCTGCCTCCTGCACACACCCCACTGGGGATGTGCCCGCAACCAAGGTACATGCCCTTGACTGGAATCGAACCTGGAACCATTCGGTCCACAGGCCGACGCTCTATCCACTGAGCCAAACTGGTCAGGGCTCTATTCCTATTCTTAATCCTATTCTTCCTGGGAAGTGGACATCCCACTCAATAGTTGCTTCTTTCCTTGCATAAAGGTTTTTCTAAGTTAGGAGGTAGACACAGAACTGAGATCATAGGTGTACCCCTCCAGACATCATCGTCAATTGCGAATTCCTTAGGTACATGGCTCTTTCCACAGCTCCTGGCAAAAGATCAAGAAGAGATGATGCATTGTGTCTCTTCCATGCCCTTGCTAGGGCATATTTCTATGCTCTGTGAGGTGATCTGAAGCCTCATTTGCCCAGACTTCTCTCTTTCTTGTAATTTATTTTTATTGTTGAGAGTATTACAGACTTCTTTAGTAAACTGCTTTTTCTCAGATCCTGAAACTTTTTTAGGAGTTTTACCATTTCTCCAACATTCTTCTGGGAGAGAGAGCACAGGGTTCCTCTTTCTGGAGCCCATCAATATCTACATTGTCATAATCTCCTCCCATCCTTTCAATCCACTTTATCACCACTCTAGCAAAAACAAAACAAAACAAAACAAAAAAAAACAAAACAAAACAAAACAAAACAAAAAAACCTTTTCTTGTGTCTAGAACTGGATTTCCCAACCTAAGTACTATTCACATTTTGGGCCAGATAATTCTTTGTTGCAGGAAGTTGTCTTGGACATTGTAGGATGCTTAGCAGCTTTCCTGGCCTCTACCCAATTGATACTAACAATACTCTCTTTCCCAAGCCATGACAATTAAAAATGTCTCTGGACTTTGCCAAAGCCCTAGAAGGGTCTGGGGACGGGGTTTGGGAGACAAAATCACCCCAGTTCAGAACCACTGGAAGAAGCCCTTTTCAAATCTCACTTCTTTCAAATGTTTTTCTTAAGTTCTAAATCCTCAAAATGCCCTATCATCTCAGACTAGAAGCAGAGGAATAATGTATAAAAGGAGAAAAAGAGGGTATGTTTAAAAAATCCTTTCATATAAAACACCTCTTCTTGATTGTGTAATAATTCCTTCCTGTTAAGTAAATGAATGACAGAGCTTGTATAAAGTCTTTGAAAGAGTTATCATATTGTACTGATTACCTTTTTACAAGTGAGTGTAGAGCTAATAAGGTATCCTCAGTATTTACCAATAAATAATCACAAAATCTATCTTCTTTTTTCCTTATTCAATAGTTTAAAAATTGTTATTGTAAAATATTTCAGACATTCAAAGTGGTGTAAAAATAATCTAGTAAATAGTGTATCCACCATACCTTTTAGGAACTAAAATGTTATCTACAAGAAGCCCATGTGAACTCTAATTGGCCCCTATTTTGATTTTGATGATAAATTATGCACAATCACATGGAAGTTCTCCCTGTTGGGCAACTTTGTAGGCAATATAGCTTCACCAATATTCAATACTTTGGATCTGGTTCTTGGCAGTAGAATTTTTCAAAATAAAAAAATATTCAGAGAGAATTAGTTAAAGGAGCTTTGGCTCATTTAAAGGGGAAAATCTGCCAATGTTCTAATAAAACAGAATAACAACTCAAAATAGCCACTTAAAGAACTAGATGTTTATCTGAGATACAAGTCAATCCCAGTCTCATCCTCCCAATCTTGTTTACATCCTCTTTCCCCCATTATTTCAGCTACCAAAAGGAGCAAGAAATATCTTAAGTAGAGAGTTGAGGGTCACATACCCTTTGTTTTTCTCCCTACTTGTCTCCTTTGCCTTTGTTTTCCCACAATATCACTTACTTTGTTCCTTTAATAAAATATGAAAACTTCTTCATATTGTGACTTTAACCCAGCTATTGTTTGAGAGGAGAAATGTGGTATCACAAGTCACTCTTTATTAGTACTCAGTCCCATACATGTTTGTGTAAGGTCAAAAACACTGTGAAAAATTAACTATATGTTTTTATCCACTATCAGTAAAGAGATCATTTCTGAGGAATGAAAATAGATGGCCTTGACCATAGTGTAGCCTACATTGTTTTGGGAATAAAGAGATAAAACAGCAACCACCCTAACTAATGTTTGAGGGAGTGTTTAAAGAGAAAGGGTGTACCACTGTGAAATGAGGATGTGTTGCCACCTTGTACTTCAAGTAGGAATTGACACTCCCTGCTAGCATTTCTTTTATTGCCACACTAGTGGCCTGGTGCACAAAATTTGTGCACTCAGGGCAGGGGTGGGGGAGGCAGTCTCCCAGCCTGGCTTGTGCCCTGTCACAATGCGGGAACCCTGCGACCCATCACCCCCTAGAGGTAGGCCCTGCCCACCCATCCAGGGCTCCTTGATGAATTGTCCCAAATAAATAAGCCAGAGCCAGGGGAGGCCTATGGACCCCAGGCCGGGCCACAGCAGAGGCCTACAGACCCCCAGCACAGGCCCACAGAGGCCCCCACCATGACTCTGTCCCCAGGCCAGTCTGTGGTGGAGGCCTATGGACCTCCACATGTCTGTGGACCTCCGGCCAGGGCTGCAGTGGAGAGACTTCTCTGCCATGGCTCTGCCCTCATCCCCAATGCTGCATGTCCCCGCCCAGCCCCACCTGCTGCCCACACAACCTGCTGATCGGTTGTTACTATGATGGTATCCTAACCAATTTGCATATTACTCTATTATTAGTATAGACTAGTAGTCCGTTGTACGAAGATTCAAACAATAGGCCTTCCTTCCCTTGGCTGCTGGCACCAGTTTTCCTCTGGCACCTGGGACCCAGGCCTTTGGCCCAGCCACAGCAACGAGGCTTGGCTTCTCCACTCTGGCTGCTCCCAGCCCGTCCTTCCCCCCCCCACCCCCTACCCCCCGCCCCCAGCTCTTCCAGTGGAGCCCAAGGCAGGCTGGAAGCCTGGGCTGCCCCCCGGGACCCAAACCGCTGTGACCCAGGCCCCCAGCTCCTCCTTGAGTTGAGCCCAGGGTGGGCAGGGGGCCTGGGTTGCCCCGGCCACTCCTTGAGCAGAGTACAGGGCCGGAGGGAAGCTTGGCTTCCTCTATCACTGGTCACTGGGAGCAACCCAAGCCTCCTGCTCATCCAGCTCCGTGGCCACCACCATCTTCAGTCTTCTTCAGTCTTTGCTGGGTGCCTGTGTATGCAAATTAACCTCCATCTTTGTTGAGTTAATTTGCATAGTCACTCTGATTGGCTGGTGGGTGTAGCGGAGGGAGCGATGATTAATTTGCATGTTTCTCTTTTATTAGTGTAGATTATTAGTCTAGATGGTGCTGAAAATTCTCACCATGGCAGAGCTCTCCTCCTACCCCTACCACTCACCAAAATATAGAGAGTTTAGGTTAGAGAAACAGAGTTACAAAATCATACAACTCTTTTCCAAGATAATGAATATTACATAATATTTTGAAGATCATATTGAGGAAGCAAAACTTTCTAAAGATATGAAATAATAATGACAACCAATAATTGAAGTTTGATTATTAATAAAATGTTTAACTATGGAATAAGAATTATCAGGGATGAATAATGTAGACCAGGAAATAGAAGAAAGCAGAAAATAGACATGCCTGCAAAGACAGTGTAGGACAAAAGCAGCGTGGAACTTTCAGAAAAGGATCAGAACCAGCATCGATGATCCCTTCCTTAGACACCTTGATGAACAGTTTCCCTGGACAGGAAGAGAAACTATATAAGAACTCATTGACTTGAGAGTTTGTTCAATATTAATAAGTATAAGAAGAGTAAGTATAATCCATTATTTCTTTCCTCTCCTTTCCTTTCATCTAAAGATGGAGCCAGCATGTTCCAGGGTCTTTGTTATGTTAGTTGGAGTAGGAAATGGTGGAAGGTTTGGAAGGAGCTAAAACTAAAACCTAGATTCATTTTCTTTTTTAAAAAAATAGATATATTTTTATTGATTTCAAAAAGAAAGGGAGAGGGAAAGAGAGAAACATCAATGATGAGAATCATTGATTGGCTGCCTCTTACACACACCCCACTGGGGATCAATTCCACATGTGCCCAGATGGGGAATCTAACTATGACCACTGAGCCACAGCCACTGGGCTAGATACATTTTCATGTGATTTCCTTCTGTGACAATGTAGACAGATTTTGGTAATTACTTTCTAGCTGAAATGCACCAGCTCAAACAAGACACCCAAAGGTTGGAGCACCACCCTCTAGGATGTGGTATATGTATTAAACAGTGGTCAGTGTATGGTGCTGAAATACGTACATGGATCAGGGAAACACCAGGTAGACATAGTATTCAGCTTTCTAACCACTATGTCCAGCAACCCCTGTGAATATTTTATGCTTCTGAGATTCACAATACTAAGCTCACAATGCTAAGCTCTGACAAATCTGTTTTGCTTCCAAGGAGAAGAACATTGGTTCCAGAAGGAAGTTGTAGTTTTAGTTTTCTGAACCTAAAACTACAATTTCCTTCTGGTCACTTGGGACTTCTCATGCTCATAAACCAGCAGATAACGAAAAGAGTTACTATCCTGGTTGATATAATGACCCTGATTATCACAAGGAGTTAGGATTGCTGATACATGTGGGAACTTGTGATGTTTCTATGTCATGGAAAGGGGGCAATTTCAAAAACTGTGGCCAAATAAGGCCAAGACAACAAAAGTTAAAACCCCTCAGGGATATAAAGTACTATGTTACTCCATCAGATAAACAAATAAAATAAGCTCAATTTCTAACCAAGGAAAACAAAAATCTAGAACAGTGTGGACAAGAGAGATGACAAATATAAATGATGGCCTGGGGCTAGTTGAAATTGTGTGTGTGTGTGTGTGTGTGTGTGTGTGTACATGTGTAGGGTGTAGCTTATCCCACAAAGATCAGTGATCAAGAGAACTCATATGGCATTGTAGTGAACCTCTGAGGGGTGTAAGCGATAGTCTCTGACGTTCGTTTATTGCTCTCCACATCATATATCCCGGGCTTACCTCTGATTTCAATCACAATATGCAGAGGCGTTCCATGCAGTCTCAGATTTACCTTGCACTGGTAGCTGCGTAGCTCAAGAGCAGGCATCTTTTGCGTTCTCCTTTCAGAGCTCTCCTGGAGGTAATGGGAGACTACTTGACTAGTATGCAAGGAGAGCTACAAGTAGGGGTTGGAAGTGTGTGCCTGGGGGACCAACCACTGGGTGAGGAGAATTACTGGTTACATATTCCACACTAAGGCTTTAAAGCAAACAATTCTAGGAGGTATTCTGTGTGCTTCCCAGATGTTTGGAGAAATAGAAACCCTGTTGCCCACAGCAGTGACTCCATGAGGCACACTTACCTCTACTGGCTTTCCACCCTTCTCTGTTCCACCTCATTCCCTCACACTGGTGTCCAGCGTCCCCTTGCAAATAAACTACAAGCAAGTAAGGTCTTGGCTCAGCTTCTGATTTTATAAGAATAAAAATTATGGCCATTCTTTATAAAAAGGGAGGGTTGGCAAAAATATTTTGTCTACAGAGGTACATTTCTCTCTAGGTGGTCCATAGATTATAAAACCATTTAGCTTTCCATTATCCAGTTGCTCGTTTTAAACTTTGTTGGCCTTATGTTGTCTTCTCTTTTAGGAAATATCCAGTTATCCCTAAATACCCATCTTAATTAAGTCTCAGGATGGAGATAGTACCATCCCCATTGCTCTCCCCCCTCGCTTTCTTTAGTTTTACATAATAGTAAACAAAGTTAAGACATCACCATAATTCTGGGATATGTTTAACACTTGCCTAAGGATTACAGTTCCTATATATTTTTCCCAAATGGCTGATTTCCTCACAGTTCCTGTGCTTAGTTGTGTTTGGAGATATTTGGTTATGAATTTAAACATCTAAAAATGTTCTTTCTTTAGAAAACATTGGACTATGAGTCAGAGACCCTTGACTTCTTTTCATAATTCAACTAATTATGTTGAGAAACCTCCTACCATTCCAGGAAGTGTCTCCATCTCTCATGGAGCCACCCAGCACTTGTCTGTGTCCCAGACTAAGAGAAATAGTGTTAATAGAAGTAGGAGCCTCTTCAATACTTACGTCATGAATGGGTCTAATTCCGCTGCACTTTCTGATGTCTGCAATCTAAGACAGTTTCATTATCATCCTATTTAGAGGTAGTATGAAATATTCTCTGACTACAAAAGAAGAAAGAACGATCTTTCTTGTCTTTGTGCAATAATTTAATTAGGATACAAAGAGAGCAAACTATTTCTGAAAGTTTTAAATATAAAAATCATTTTAAATACTGAATGGCCTATTAATTCTTTACTTCTTCTATTGAACTTTATCCTGACCTAGTCATACCATGTTGCCTTCTAATTTTACAAGGTTGTATTATTCCTCCAGATAAAATAAAGCACAAGTCCACAGGATGCTTCTAGGAAGCTAAGGATGGCATTTAAGAGCACACTGTTATAACATGTACATAAACCTCCTGTATACTTAAAGTTCTCGGAGGGATATAGGAGCAAAGGGCTGCGTGTGGGCACAAAGCTCATGGTTTGTAATTTTACTTTGGCATGTGTGGGGGAGGAGAGAGAGAGAGAGAGAGAGAGAGAGAGAGAGAGAATGTGCATGTATGCCTGGGCTCATGTTTGTGAATTGTTAAGATGTTGTTTAAAAAGTGGTAGTCTGCAATCTAAACTAATAAAAGCAGAATAGTAAAATTAACCGTTTCTCCAGGACACCCACAGCCAATCAGAGCAACTGTAAACAAATTAGCCCAGCCAACATGGCGGCTGCCACTCAGGGACCTGAGTAAACATTTAGGCAGCGGCCGTTGCAGCAGGAGCGAAAGCGAAACTACCTGCTCGCTGGCTCCTTAGCCTTTGGCCTGAAGCAAAACACACATTTGCAACAATTAAGAGTAACAATTGTTTCATTATAGAAGCCCCGAGGTGAGGCAGAGGAGGCTTCCTTAGTAAAAGGCCTTGCCTTAAAGGAACAGCATCAATTATAGGAGATAAACTCCAGAAACTTGCATCCAGCCGGCCTTGCTGAGACGTTGGGCAATGGGAGCTGTGGGCAGCCTTAAAGCCCCTCACCCAGGCTGGTCAGGCATGCCAGCAGGTGGACATCCCCCAAAGGGTCCCAGACTGTGAGAGGGCACAGGCTGGGCTGAGGGACCTTCCGAGTGCACAGAGCGGCTGCAGGGCGGGACAGCGCAGGACCCGTGAGTGGGAAAGAGGCAGCAGGGTTGGAGGGCACCGGGAAGCGGGAAAGAGGCGGCATGGGGTCGGCAGCCTGCTTGGCAGCTGTCCAAGCCCTTGGAGGGGCATCAGGAGCGGGAAAGAGGTGGCAGGGGGTCGGCAGCCTGCTTGGTGGGCTTCCCAGGCCCTTGGAGGGGCATCGGGGAGTGGGAAAGAGGCGGCAGGGGGTCAGCAGCCTGCTTGGTGGGCTTCCCAGGCCCTTGGAGGGGCATCGGGGAG
>PVJC01018315.1:16620-31588 GCA_004026665.1 Murina feae | reverse complement strand
CCTTCCTTTTTACAGCAGCATAGTATTCCATTGTGTAGATGTACCACAGCTTTCTAATCCATTCATCTGCTGATGGGCACTTAGGCTGTTTCCAAATTTTAGCTATGGTAAATTGTGCTGCTATGAACATAGGGATGCATATGTCCTTTCTGATTGGTGTTTCTGGTTTCTTGGGATATATTCCCAGAAGTGGGATCACTGGGTCAAAAGGGAGTTCCATTTTTAATTTTTTGAGAAAACTCCATATGGTTTTCCACAGTGGCTGCACCAGTCTGCATTCCCACTAGCAGTGCATGAGTGTATCAATTGATGCAGAAAAAGCATTTGACAAAATCCAACACCTATTTTTGATAAAAACTCTCAGCAAGGTAGAAATAGAAGGATCATACCTCAACATAATAAAAGCCATATATGACAGACCCACAGACAATATCATACTCAATGGGCAAAAACTAAAACCATTTCCCCTTAGAACAGGAACAAGACAGGGATGCCCATTCTCACCACTCCTGTTCAACATAGTACTGGAAGTATTAGCCATTGCGATTAGACAAGAAGAAATAAAAGGCATCCAAATTGGAAAAGAAGAAGTAAAATTGTCCTTATTTGCAGATGACATGATATTGTACATAAAAAATCCTAAAGACTCCATCAAAAATTATTAGACTTAATAAATGAATTTGGCATTGTAGCAGCATACAAAATTAACGCCAAGAAATCTATGGCATTTTTGTACACCAATAATGAACGTACAGAAAGAGAGACTAAAAAAACAATCCCATTTACCATTACACCAAAAAAACTAAGATACCTAGGAATAAACTTAACTAAAGAGGTAAAAGACCTCTACTCAGAAAACTACAGGATGTTGAAAAAAGAGATAAAGGAAGACATAAACAGATGGAAGAACATACCATGTTCATGGATTGGTAGAATCAATATCATTAAAATATCCATACTACCCAAAGCAATCTATAAATTCAACACACTCCCCACTAAAATACCAATGGCATATGTCACAGACCTAGAACGAACTCTCCAAAAATTCATCTGGAATAAAAAAAGACCCCAAATAGCTGCAGTGATCATGAGAAAGAAGAACAAAGTAGGAGGGATCTCAATACCAGATATCAAGCTGTATTATAAAGCCACTGTTTTCAAAACTGCCTGGTACTGGCACAAGAATAGACATATAGATCAATGGAATAGAATAGAGAACCCAGAAATCGACCCAAACCAATATGTTCAAGTAATATTTGACAAAGGAGGCAAGAACATACAATGGAATCAAGACAATCTCTTCAATAAATGGTGCTGGGAAAATTGGACAGATACATGCAAAAAAAAAAAGAAAAAGAAACTAGACCACCAACTTACACCATACACAAAAATAAACTCAAAATGGATAAAGGACTTAAATGTAAGATGGGAAACCATAAAAATACTAGAGGAATACAAGGGCAACAAAATCTCAGACATATGCTGAAGCGGTTTCTTCACCAATATAGCTCCTAGGGCATTGAAAACTAAAGAGAAAATAAACAAATGGGACTATATCAAAATAAAAAGCTTTTGCACAGCAAAGGAAACCATCAACAAAACAACAAGAAAGCCCACTGCATGGGAGAACATATTTGCCAATGTTATCACTGATAAAGGTTTAATCTCCTACATTTATAGGAAACTCATATAACTGAACAAAAAGAAGATAAACAATCAAAAAATGGGCAAAAGACCTAAATAGACACTTTTCAAAAGAGGACATTCAGAAAGCCAAGAGACATATGAAAACATGCTCAAAGTCACTAATCATCCGAGAGATGCAAATCAAAACAACGAGATACCATCTCACACCTGTAAGAACGGCTGTCATCAACAAATCAACAAACGACAAGTTCTTGAGAGGATGCGGAGAAAAATGGCGCAAGCTTTATTTCTCCTCAAGCCATTGTCCATACAGCCTGCTTGTTAGTAAATAGTTAACTATTGTTTGGACCGCAGCTACTTCTCTGATTGACCCCAGCCAGTGGTGAGGAGACATTGGTGTTTCCCAGCGGTGTTTTGACCTGGGTGGGGGTGCCCACACAGAGGGCAGGACAGGAAGGTAGCCTCTGTGGTCAGTTACAATTCTGAATAATTTAGTCCCCACACCAAAGTCTGAATTTCTCATCTTTAATCATACAGCCCATGATTTACCAACTTTCTTTTCGTGTCTAACTCTAAGGGTGCAAAGAAACTAAACATATTTAATCAATTTATTTTTATCAATCCTACAGTTAAATAAGATACCGGGTTGGGTATATATATTTTGATTCCATTGTTATCTTTGCTAGTGTGTATCTGTGTGACCTTGGGCAAATCAGTTAGCCTTTCTGGACCTCATTTTCCTCATAATAAAAGAACTAAATGGTCTATGCTGTTTATTTCCGGTCTAATGTGCTAGGATTCTTAAAAGGCACTTTTACAGACATCTATGTACATGTTTAATTTTAAAAAGAGCATTAACTCAACATACTAAAAGGAAACTGAGTATCTGAATATGAGCCTAAAACATTTTTACATTAATTTTTTTTTTGTTTCGTTTTTGAGAAACACTTAACTTTAAGAAATAAGTTTTGGGACCCAAAGAGAGAAGCACCAAAGTCTATCTCTACATCTCTCTCCACTCAAGACATGAATAAAACAGCATCAGTCAGTTCTTCTGCTACCTCCAAAGTATTCAATTGAAGCTGATGATTCTCAAACATTGTCCACAGATCTTCATGGTTCATGCTCCAATATTTTCAATGTAAAAATTATTTACTTACATGTACACATGTGGAAAGTCTTTCTTGCTTGACACATCACATTTTCTAAATGGCTGTCCTACAGATAAGTTTACTAAACAATTAAGTTTATTGAGTGGCCCTAAAGACAAAGAAACTTAGCCCTAATAATAGCACCAAAGAAAAATTTCCAAAATTATACCTTATGATTTATTTCTCTTTTAATATCATAATTCAAAACTTTATGAATGCACATGGCTGCTTATCACAGCAGGATTTAAAATACCAAAAATTGGAGACCATCAAAAGGTTCATCAAGAGATTAAAAAATATTTGATGCATGATTAGTATATACATTTATAATTTATTTATGGTATATATAAAATTATGCATAATTGTTACAATGAATGATAATTACATGTATTCATATGGAAGAAAAAAGCCAAATAAAAAAATTTAGTTGCGCCTAGCCAATGTGGATCACTGGTTAAGCGTCGACCTATGAAAAAGGAGGTCACAGTTTGAGTTTTGGTCAAGGCATGTGCTCGAGTTGTGCAGTTGGTCCCCAGTGTGGGGCATGAGGGAAGTAGCCGATCAATGATTTTCTCTCATCATTGATGTTTCTCTCTCTCCCTCTCCCTTCCTCTCTGAAATCAATAAAAATATATTAAAAAAACTAGTACTATAATTTCATGGTTTTGACAAAAATTAATAGTGGTTATCTTTTAAAGCTAAGCAAGTAGATCCTGGGAGTGAGTACAGAGGGTACTTTCAAGTTTTTACATCATGTATTTTTGTATTGCTTAAATTTCTTACAATAAGGGATCATTAGTACTTAAAAAATGAAAACAAAAAGTTCTTGCAACATTTGGTACCTTTTAAATATCTAAAATTCAAAAGTATTACTAATATTAATTCTTAAAATATATAGTTGTTATTTTTATTATACTTATGAAATTGCATCCTCTATTCAGGAACTGAACAGAAAATAGATCAGAATTAATTTTTCCCAGAGTTACAGAACAGCCTATGTTAAAATGTTTTAAACATGCTCTCTCTTAATCTCACCATCCTCTTCTTCATCAAGGTCTCTGAAGGTTGAATTCTAATGGTACTTTTACCCAGTAAATGTTGTATTCCTATATGTTGGCTTCAAAAGTGAATTATTAAGTCCTTCAGTTTTTCCTTGCCTTATCCTCAACTAATTCAGGACATCACTAACATGAGTTCATCATCCCTTCTATGGCCTTAGTATTTCCCTTTGTCCATCCTAGGCCTGATGTCAACTTCATCTTTCCCATTCTCCGTTTCCCTAAATCTATATTTATTCTTTCTCTCAGGAAACATTTTAGTTCACAATGCAGGTTGGCCAAAATTGGCCATTATTTTATGCAGCCTAACGATGTTGTAATCAGAGTTATTTATGCAAAAGTCTTTGCTAAAGTTATGAAATGTTTAGGTTAAGATCAGACAACTGCATTTATCAAATACTATTTCCACAATGAGTGATCTTTTCCTGACAGTCTTGTCTGTCATTCTATTGTTCACACTTAATGGAATATTAGTTCTACCAGTGAAATCTCATGTAACCTGTGTTCATTGTCTAAAAAAAAAAAAAAAAAAATCCTCCAAATAATGGCTACAGTATGCAGCAAAATATCTGAATGAGTCACTTCTTGATTGTGATTCAATGTTGTTTTTCTTTGACTGTTTGTGCTAATCTAATTGCAGATGATATTTCTTTCAATATTCTTGTGTGGTGGCATACATTTTCTTCTAATTGAGAAGGGGTTAGGAATAGATGAGAATAGGGAAGTGTGTAATTCCGGAAAGGCCAAAGGGGACTCAGTGGGTGCTTGGGAGGTATTGGTTTTGCAATGAGTATTTGCCATATCTGAAATTTCATATTTCAAGAGTAGATTTACACTGGTGTTGTGGAATCACATAGTCTTGGAATCTAGGCTCTGCCTTTTACTGGCTGTGTGGTATTCAATAATGTACCTAACTGTATGAATCTTTGTTTCCTCACAAAATGAAGAAAGTCGGTAATATCCACTTCAATAGCTTGCTGGGAGTACTAAGCAGAAAGCATTATGAAAACACATAAAACAAGTGCCTAATATATAGCAGGTACTCAATGTGTTCATTTCTTCCTTCTTTTTTTTCTGCCAAGAGAAAAAATGAAACATTGCACTCTTAATCTTTGTCTGGGGATGGAAATATTCATTACAAGTGTACCTTCCATACAGTTAAAGGATCTTTTCCAAGAATGAAAGCTGTTATTTGGTGCTATTATTCAAAGGACCTGTAGATCCTGATGAGATTGTAGCAGCTTCTCTTCTGAATTCAGGTGTCATGAGAAAAAATTATTATCTATGCTTTAGTGAAACATTTGAGGAGATTTTGTGAGAAGGAAGCTGAGTTGCTCTGGGTATTTACAGTGGAGAAAATAAAAAGAAATGGGGTTGATGTAGGGGAGATTTTGATTGGGAAATAATAAATCAGTGAATTAACCACAAAGAGGAGTTGTATAATGTCTGACCTTTGGAAGTTTAAGGGAGCAGAGAACTTCAAGTACTTCAGGAGTTTTATGATAAACTTCTAGATTCTGAGTCTTTAATTGCATTTCTAATCACCACTTCATAGCCATTTATGTCCACACAATATTTAAAGGTTAATTAACTTTATACAATGTTCAGATTTGGCCTTCTTTATTAAGCAAGTGTGAAATGTAGATGCAGAGTATTTCTTATTTGAATTAGGCATTTAACAAAAGATTAATGAAAGGAAAAATTCTTATCTACTTCTTCCACACTACTGGTGCTGAAATGATAAAGTTTTATACTACGCCATGCCATGCACAAATGATGGAGTGTAACATAGTGCATACCGAGAGAGCAGTCTTTGGCCTTTGTATTTATTGATTTTAAAGAGAGAGGAACGTGTATATGAGAGGGAAAGTTGACCTGCTGTCCCCTGCTAACCGCCTGCCTGGGGATTGAGCAGGCAAACCTGGCCAGGAATGGAACCAGCAGCTGGCAGTCCTCTCCCCACCCCTCACCCCCACCCAGGTCACAGGACAAAGTTACCACCAACCCAGGCGCACCTGCCAGGGCTGCACTTAATTTTAAAATACAAATCAAGCCAGAGGCTTTCTTTGAAATCACTGGTTTCAAAGTGGTGAAACTGTAAATGCTATAATTTAAAATCAAGATCTGATCATGAAGAAATAAGTAGTCTCAAGAATATTTTAGGTCCAGAATTCTATACTTAGCTGTGTGTTTGCACTTTGATATCAGTGTCTAGATTAGCTTGGCTTCTTATATTAATACATTAAATACATTTTATTATCCTGTCATTTCAACAAAAAGAATTTTCAAATGAACTCAGATGTGGGGTATAATTTATAACTATAAATATATCATAGATCAGAAAACCAAATTAATTTAAAGTGTATATATATATATATATATATATATATATATATATATACACACACACACATATATATCTACTCTAATAAAAGAGTAATATGTAAATGAACCATCACTCCAAGACACCTAAGCCATGCTCACCAGCCAAGCCACACCCAATCAGAGTGGCTGTATGCAAATTAACCTAGCCAAGATGGAGGCTGGCAGCCACTGAGCTAGAACAAACAGGAGGCTTCCGTTACAACTGTTGCAACTGCCTGCCTAGGCCACTGGGCCTCTGCTCAAGGAAACAGTGTTTCAATTATAGAAGTCACTGAACTGAAGCAAATAGGAGGCTTCGTGCCTGCCTAGGCCTCTGCTCAAAGTAACAAAGTTTTAATTATAGAAGATAAATAAACCCTAGAAACCTGATTCCAGCCAGCCTCGCTGGGATGTTGAGTCAATGGGAGCTGTGGGCAGCCTGAAAACAGCCCTCAGCCCCTTACCCAGGCTGCCCAGGCACCCCAGTAGGGACCTGAACCATGAACGAGCTTGGGCAGCCTAAAAATGGCCCTCAGCCCATCACCCAGGCTGGCCACACCCCAATGGGGGTGAAGGTCCCCACTGGGGGGCTTGGCCAGCCTGCAAATAGCCATCAGCCTGTCACCTACACTGGCCAGGCACGCCAGCAAGTGGACATCCCTCAAAGGGTCCCAGACTGTGAGAGGGCACAGGCCAGGCTGAGGGACCCCCCGAGTGCACAAATTTTTGTTCACTGGGCCCCTAGTATACATATATACACTCACACACATACGTGACACAAACACATTCTATAATGATTCTGGGATATTGAAAAGTAATGTCATCTATAATAATAAAAGTATAATATGCTAATTAGACCAGACAGCCAAATGACCTTCCAGACAACCTCTCAGATGAAGCTGGGGCTGCGAGGGTCAAACCCTTTGCACGAATTTTGTGCATCTGGCCTCTAGTAGTATTATAATGGAATTCTTTTTATTTTTATTGCTTGAGGCCTGGAGCACAAATATTTGTGCACTTGAGGGACACGGGGGGGGGGGGGCGTCCCTCAGCCTGGCCTGTGCCCTATTGCAGTCTGGGACCCCTCGGGGGATGTCTACCTGCTGGCTTAGGCCTGCTCCCTGGGGGAATTGGCCTAAGCTGGTAGTCATACATCCCTCTGGTAGCCCAGGAGCCCTCGGAGGATGTCCACTTGACAGTGGGGAGCAGGCCTAAGCTGAAGTCAGACATCCTTACCGCTGCTGAGAAGGCAGGAGAGGCTCCTGCCACCACCACTGTGCTGGCAGCCATCAGCCTGGCTTGTGGCTGAGCAGAGCTCCCCCTGTGGGAGTGCACTGACCACAAGGGGGCAGCTCCTGCATTGAGTGTTTGCTCCTTAGTGGTCAGTGTGTATCATAGTGACCAGTTATTCCCAGTTGTTCTGTGTTAGGGTCAATTTGCATATTACCATTTTACTATATAGGATAGAGGCCTGGTGCATGGGCGGGGGAAGGGGGTTGGCTGGTTTTCCCTGAAGTGTGTCCCAGATCAGGATGGTGGTCCCACTGGGGTGCCTGGCCAGCCTGGGTGAGGGGCTGAGGGCTGTTTTCAGACTAGCCACACCCCCTCAAGGTGAGGGTCCTCGCTGGGATGCTTGGCCAGTCTGTGTGAGGGACTGATGGCTGTTTGCAGACTTGCCAAGCCCCCCAGCGGGGACCCTCACCCCATGAAGGTGTGGCCATCCTGGGTGAGGCTAATGGCTGTTTGCAGGCTGGCCACTGCTCCCAGCAACCCAAGCTCCCAGTGAGGCTGGCTGGAAGCAGGTATCTGGGATTTATTTATCTTCTATAATTGAAACTTTGTTGCCTTGAGCAGAGGCACAGCTGGCCAAGGTAGGCGGGAAGCTTGGCTTCCTCCATCACAGGGGCAACCAAGCCTCCTGCTTGCTCCAGATCCATGGCTGCCAGCCGCCATCTTGGTTGGGTTAATTTGCATATAGTTGCTCTGATTGGCTGGTGGGCTTGTCTTGTGTCATAGCAGAGGTGTGGTCAATTTGCATGTTTCTCTTTTATTAGATTAGATACAAGTGGTATTGGAATTAATTTCATTATAAAATATTCAAATAATACAGAATATTTAGAAAACTGAGAATGCTCCCCTTCACTCATTTTGTTACTAGTTTTTCTTCCTTCTCAAGATATAATTA
Source organism: Murina feae (assembly GCA_004026665.1). Classification (NCBI taxonomy): domain Eukaryota; kingdom Metazoa; phylum Chordata; class Mammalia; order Chiroptera; family Vespertilionidae; genus Murina; species Murina feae. Next base: position 23,183 of record PVJC01018315.1, on the reverse strand, counting down.
ATGTCAAATATTTGGTATACCTTTCCCTCAATTCCTTTCCTAGGAATTTGCACACACATATACTAACACATTTATTTTTTAAAAATGATATCTTAATATATACATTATCTTTTTCCTCATTTATTTTTACCCAATAGTCAACCTTGGAGAGCTGTATATACCGGTACACAAAAATTTACTATTTATTATTTTTACTATGGAGCCATTCTTTTCAATGGCTCCATAGTAAAAATAAGTTACCTAATTACTCCTTTATTGATATTTAGCTTTCCCTCCTCCTAGCTTTTCACTATTACAAACCATGCTATAATAATGTACCTATATGTATGTATATGTCTGTATCTCTACCTCTATCTCTACCTCTATCTCTATCTCTAATAATCTATCATGTAATTATTACTGTTGGATTATTTCCTAGAAGTGGAACTGCTGCATCAAAGAATATACACATATTCAAGATTGAAGAATTCTCAGAAATTGGCTTCCCTGGAACCTCCTGTTTGAGTTAAGTGCAGATTGTTGACATTTACCACTGCTCTCCGTGTGCTTTACTGTCCCTAATGGAGATGGATTATATGTGTTTGTGATGAGAGTTTAGCATGCTTAGTATCTTTAGAACTGAGGGATTTGTAACCCAAATCCACTACCACTCAACTGTTAGGACAGGTGGACAACCAGATGGAAAAAATGCTGGTGTTACATGACAACAGTGGATTACCTGACAACGAGTGCTGTTCACTGCCTCAAACTCTTGTATCTTTCTAAGATTTCCCATATGTTGTTAGTTGCAGTTTTTAGCCATTTATAAATATTTACTTGTCCCCAAAACACTCAGGCCTATTATTAACATTACAATTATTTTATTTTTAATAAAACATATCTATAATAAATACATTTATTTATTTGTGATTCTAATTTAAGAATTATTTGTAACCTTAAACTATAGCTAAGAGTGAGCTGGAAAGTATACCTGTATAAAAATTGGACTATATATTTGGCAGAAAATGTCATAATCTTGGCTAACTTCAAGAAATCTGTGTGAAAGGATTGTGGTTAGAAAGATATTAATTATTTATCATGCTATCACCTAATTTTCCTCTGTACACATAAAGTGTCAATCTTAATATCAGTACAAGATCAACAAATAAATGTACAGCTTGTGTGAACTGCTTAGTTCCATGATAAATGGTCATGAATGCTTTAGATAGCTAAGGTATCTGTAGAAACCTGAGTTGATTAGAGTTTATGGTTCTATATCACCTTGTAATTGGAGATCTCTTTGACAAGTTAGTCCATCTACTTAGCTAATAGTAATAAAGTAAAAGACTTTAGAATTCACACTGAGACTAAATGGTCAGCTTTGCTCTAAAGTAAACTATTGCCAAAAACTGAACCCTATACTGATTAAAAGACGATGCCTTTGGCACAATTAGATCATTGTCTGAAATACTAAATTGTGTAGAGACCAAGAACAGTATTGCAGGCAGATCTCACTGAGTTTAATTCCCACCTCTGCAAGCTGTGTGAGCTCAGTTAACTTACATAACCTCTTTGGGACTCAGTTTTTACATTCGTAAAACTGGAATAATCCTATCTACTGCAGTAATATTGTAGGGATGAAGTTATAAATTATATGTTATAGAAAGCATCTGATACTTGCCTGACACGTAACAGTCTCAATAAATGGTAACTATTATTACTACTAAGCATGGCTTCCGATTAAACTCAAAGATTAGAATATCATTATTAGCTTGGATTCAGCTAGAGCTCCTCTTTATTGAAAAAAATAAATATTTTGATTGGTTGGCTAATTAGTTTAATTATGTAGGCTTTCTAAGTGATGAATTAATTTCCCTACATCACAGGTATGATTAAATTATACAGTCTCTAAATTTAGGGCTAAAATATCCACTTTGGTAATTGCCTAGAGTAGTCAGGAAAGATACTATACTTGTTTTTTTTATACCGTTCCACTGTCTTTTTTTTTTAAATCCTCACCTGAGGATATGATTAGGGAGAAAAGGAGGGAGGGAGTCAGGGGTGGGGGAGGGGGAGAGAAAGAAACACCCACATGAGAGACAATTACCCCCTTATGCACTCTGACTGGGGATCAAATCCCAGCGTAAGCATGTGCCCTGACTGGGATGTTCCACTGTCTTTTTGATGTGAGAGCTAATAGAAATACCTAAATACATAATGAGCAATGTGAAAATGTAATGAAAAATTTTTACATGATATAGTATTCTATAAGTAATTATGCGAGTATGTGTGTGTGTGTGTGAGAGAGAGAGAGAGAGAGAGAGAGAGAGAGAGAGAGAGACGAACGAAGGGAAAAGGCATTATTGTTAAATGCAAGCTGTGCCTCTACATCGTGAAATTTTGGGGTAATATCAGAACCGAATCCATGAATACAAGTCAAGTGGCTAATATAACTTCTCTCAGAAAGGCTGTAAAACTTATTTTTTTAAAAATTTTATTTTTGATGCTCATTTGCATTTATAAATAGCATTTTGCTCAAACATGATTTTTATTAGTGAAACCACTAAATTGTGCAGATTGGAAATGTCCATATGAGGAAGCCATGTTTATAAGACTCTCATTGATGTTGGTATCTAATATCACCTTAATGAGAGCAATCCTTTTTTTTTTTTTTTTTTGATGTGTGGGTACCAGTTTGGCATCTCATTATTTTAAAAAATTAGCAAAACCTCATTAAACAGCTGCTTTTCTATTTTTTGTTGACTTGTGTGAGATGCCAAACAACTCTATTCTTTGCCTAGCAGATTAAAAATTTTCAATCTGGTTTATATTGCAGGCTTAATTTTAATGTATAATTATCCATGTAAATAGATTCAAGAGATTGGTGGTGTTAAAAATACATTAAAATATGCAGGTTAGGTAATAAAATAGTAAGCCTAAGGCACTTTGTGTTTTTCTGCCAACTCTGTTAATTCTACTGTGTATAGTCCATTTTTTGTGTGGACTAATTTTAAACACTTGGCAGTAATAGTCAAATAGATTTATACATAGGCAAATATTTCAGGATTAACGTAAAAATAATGAAAATAAACAAAATTCTCATACTTTAAAATGTACTTACACCTCAGTCTTTCTAAATCAGAGTAGCATGCCTTTGTATTGAGCCTTTATGAGTGAAATTGTTGTTGGAAATTTAAGGGGGTCCAGTAAATGGTACCCCACTCTCCACCTGATTTTGGCACACTTAAAAAAAGAGACAAGGAACAGAACATATAGGAGATCACAATATTGCCTTTATTACTGATAAAGTTTGTATTGATGTAGGTTGCCTATGTATCTGTGGTATACTGGGCTTTCCAAATGTGAATGCCAGGATTGGGCAGATTTGTCTTTTTCACCACAGGCAGCACTAAATCACCTGAGGGTGGGAACTGTCTTTGTCCTTGTAGCCACCAGCTCATCTCTCTCCTTTTCTTTATAACAAAATTTCTTGAAATGATTTCCTGTCCTTGCTATCTGCAATTCATTTTCTCCCATAACCTCTTCAACATTTGAAAGGTTTTGCCCTCTATATCCCACCAACCTTGTACTTGTAGAGAGTCCTAACTGACATATTGCTATCACATCTAATGGTTAAATCTTAATATTCATCTTTTTTTTAATCTACCAGCATTTGATCCATTTGAGCACTGCTTTTCCTTAAAACCCTTTATTCATTTTCTTTTAGAACATCTGATTCCCACCCCCACTCCCATTTCTATCTTGCTGCTTCTCAGCCTTTTTACTTGTTTCTTCTCATTTCCCTGACCTGTTAATGTTGAGTAACTCAAGGCACAGGCCTTGAACCTCTCCAATTCTCTAGCTATATTTTTCTGGGTGGTTGCATCTAGTTTCAAGGCTTTAATTACCATCTATGAACTGATCATTTTTATTTTCAGCCAAGACCTCTCCTCTGAACTCCAGTCTTACATACAGCTTCTTAGTCAGCATTTCCATTTGGATATCTAATAAGCATCTAGAACTTAACTGTCCTCAAATGAACTCTGGCACCTCCACAGTCTTTTTTATCTTTCCTTTCTTCTGGTGTCTGTCTCAGTCTGAAAACTGTGGAGTCATCCTTGAATCTTTCCTTTCTGCCATATTCCATATCAAACTGATAGAATAATCTTTCAGGTCATATCTTCAAAATATGTTGAGGACCTAGCCAACTCTCACTATCTTCACTGCCTTCATCATCTCTCTATTGTATTCTTTCTGGAATATCCTAATTGGTCTCTCTTCTTTATATCTCCCCCTTCAGACTATTCTCAGCACAGCCATCAAGATGATCCTGTCAAAAACAGAACCAGCCATCAAAAAGTATAAGGGAATAGTATTCTAGGCAGAGGAAACTGCAAGGGTAAGGGCCCTAAGAGAGAACCTAAAGTATTTGAGAAATAGCAAGAAAATAGCATGGCTAGGGTGAAGTGATTGAGAAGGTTAGTGGTAGAAAATAAAGGCAAGAGATCTATAAAAACTAGTATGCAGAGCCTTGAGCCATGTGAGGGCTTTGGATTTTATTCCAAATATGATGAGAAGTTCTTGCAGTGCTTTGAGCAGGGGAGGCACAAGATCTAATGTAATCTTTAAAAGATCACTCTGGCTTCTTTTTTGGAGAAAATGGAGGTGAGAATGAAGGTAGGAAGAGACAATTTAGGAGGTTATTATTGTCCTCCAGGCAAGAAATGATAGTGGCTTGCACCAGGGTGTGGCTGGTAGGAGTAGTAAGAAGGGATAGTCTCAGGGTAAATTGAACATAGGGTTTATAAAATGTGCTAAAGGATTGAATATAAAGTAAAGAGAAATAAAGAATGAATCTTAAGTTTTGGTCTGACCACTTGGATGAATAGAAGTACCATTCATGAGCATGGAGAAGCCTGGGGGAGAAGCATATTCTGAAGACATGTTTAATTGAAGAAACTTTTTTGATGGTTAATTTTGTTTCTAAATAGGCTAGGCTACAGGGCCCAAAAATGTGGCTGAACATTGTGGGTATTTCTGTGAGAATATTTTTGGATGAGCTTAGCATTTAAATTAGTGAACTTTGAGTAAAGTAGATTGACCTCCATAATGTGGCCTTTTCTTTTGATTTTTTCCCCCTTTGACTCAAACTGGCCTCAACCAGCACCTGACTCACCCAGCTCCCTCTCCTTGGCTTTAATCTGATCAGTTGAAGGCCTGAATAGAACAGAAGACTAAATTTCCTCAAGTGAGGGGAATTCTGCAGAATATACCTTTGTACTAAAACTGGAACTTGAGCTTCTTCCTAGGTCTCCATCCTATTGTCCCATTCTGAAGGTTTTGGACTTACCAGTCTTCATATATGTGTGGGCCAAATCCTTAAAATAAATGTCTTTCTCTGTATACACACATTCTATTTGCTCTGTTTCTCTGGAAAAACCTGAAAAGTACACCTACAAAGCATCCACATGAAGTGAGTATGCAGTTGGGTATAGGAAGAAGTCTGGAACTTAAGAAAGAGGCAAGGATGAAGATATAAACTTGAGAGTCATCAGGGTATATATGATATTGTAATGGCTCAGAAACCTTATTTTCTTTCATCTGGCCTTTTCTTTTGATCCCGCCCCCTTTGACTCAAACTGGCCTCAACTAGCACCTGACTCACCCAATTCCCTCTCCTTTGCTTTAATCATTAAATTCTCAGGGCAATGAGGCTCTGGTCAGTATCATGTAGTCTTAGGGAAAAGGTCCTGGGTCTATTGACTATGGAGGCAGAGCTTTCAATCAAATTAAAGATAATATCTTGGCCTTAGTTGTGTTTTAGCTCCAGATCCAGGAACAATCCCACTGAATAAATCCTTGCAAAGTCAGAAAGAACCACTCCATGTCTGACATTAGGACCAGATGCAATGATCAATTACTCCTTACCCTAGCACCAGCCAATCAGTAGAGACCACAACCCTAACTCCTTTAGTTATCATGATTAATGATTTTTTCCTATATAATTCATGCCCTGGAATCTATCAAGGGGCCAGGTCTTTGAGTATTAGCTCACCTGTGACTCCAGGTATGAATGGCATAATCTCCTTAATATATAATCACTATTTGGGCTGAAAACTCCTGCTCATGTCTTATTGATGTGCACAAACAGACCCCTTCAGTCTGGTAATAGTATTTAAAGATAGGAGCTAGATGAGATATTAAGGGAGCAAGACATGGAGAAGAGATAGGGACTTAGAATGAAGTTAAGAGGCTTGCAAAGAAAACTGAGGAGTAACAGTTAATTGAAACACAGGGAGAATAGCATCCTTAAGGTTAAAAGAAGCCAAGAGATCAGAGGACTATGAAGACCAAAAACTAACCATTAAATCCATTAGGAAAACCCCTGGTGTCTTTGACATAAACCAGTCTAGTGAAGTGATTTGGATTAAGTAAATGTAGAGAATGAGTGTTAAGACAAAAAAAAAAAAAAAAAAAAAAAAAAAAAAAAAAAAAAAAAAAAAAAAAAAAAAAAAAAAAAAAAAAAAAAAAAAAAAAAAAAAAAAAAAAAAAAAAAAAAAAAAAAAAAAAAAAAAAAAAAAAAA
>PVJC01018315.1:0-16520 GCA_004026665.1 Murina feae | reverse complement strand
TATAAAGTTTATTTTTTTTATATGAAAATTAGTGCAATTTTACACTGCTGCAAAGAGCATTGGATAATTGTAGGAGAAAAAAAGCAGGTAACCGCAGGAGCAAAGTCCTTGAATAGGCAAGAGAATTTGCATTTAAACACATAAGTGGAGGTGTTGGCCATTTCTAGCCATAAGAGGAAGGCAGAGTTCGTAACAGCATAAATGGGTAGGTTACTGGGTTTGCTGGTGGGAAGATGAGGTAGTTTTCTTCTGATTGCTTTGAATATCCCAATGAAATGAAAAGCAAGGCCATCAGTTAAAATGGAAAAAAAGAGAGTGGATACTGGAGATTCGAAACAGAGAAGAAAGTATAAAGTGTCATCTTGGGTGAAGAATAAAATTTCTAGGATTGCCAAGAAATCCTGAAGGCCCCCTTTAGAGTTTTGATCATACATCTAAAGTATGGCCAGTCATCCAGTTGTGGTATGTCCTAGAGTAGGGGAACAATTGGATAAATCTTGGATCTTGGTTTTGCCAGTTGAGTAAGTGTGGAATGAGAACAAGAAAATGGAGTGTGTATGCAAAGGAGCAATTCTGGTTATGGACTATGGACTGTAAGCCCGGAAGGAGACATGTGAGAACACGAAGGGTGTAATGGACAATGTGAATTTAGTGACCTCAATGGACTCCAATGCTGGGCTAGGGTCATAGAATTGTATGTGTGCGCCAGAGGAAGGAGGCTAGACAGCGAGGAGGGAGAGACATAGCTGAAATCTATAATGTCTGGGCTTCTTTGAGGGAAAGAACATTTGCTTCTAATTTTAATTATTTCTATTTCATTTTAATGATTTATAAATCTTTTACATTTAAAAAATTTAAACACTACTTACACAACTAATAAATTTCAAAATGTTATGTTATAAACTTCTTTTAAACATTTTGATGTTAATTTCAAACTCACACAAATGTCCTAAATCTTAGAAAGATAAAAAGATTTAATATATCAGAATTTCTTAAGGACTCTTCTACCTTAAATACACACAAATTATTACAATGATAAACATTATTTCATTTATTCTGTTCAACATGGAAAAGTTATGTGTTTGCTCTTTTTCTTTCTTATGTTTGTATTTCTTTTTCTGCCTCTTCAAGGTGTCATTAATCATGTCAGATCCAAAACAAAGAGAATAATCATTCAGACCAGCTGAGATGTTGTTTCTCAGCTACTGAACAATTGATTTTGGTTTGGCTAGAGGAGTGTCAGGCAGCCGAGCACTCCCAAAATAGTAGCACCATGACTAACAAGGCCACAACTATTACCACTGCACCTGTTAGCTTGTTTGCTACACACCCCCATAACTTCAGCTGATAAGAAAGCAACCAGCCCACATGGCTTCAGACAGGAAAAGCTAGCAATCTGGTGTCAACTCACAGAGTGCCTCGTATCGCAAGATGACACTAGATAACATACATTATGAGTGGTGGACAACTCTGTTGTAGGGGAGTCAACTAAATAGCAGCCAAGGAGTTTTATAGTCCTACACAGAAGCCTGCAGCTGTATCCCAAGGGAATGTCAAGATCAAAGTCCTGTACTCAACTGGAACTAGGGAGATGGATGAGAATGAGAAACAGCCTTGAGGCAGTCTCCCACGATATAGGGATAAGAAACTGTCCCTTGGTGAATTCTTACCAGGCTTATTTCCTCCTGTTGTATGAGAAATTACAGGACATTCTACCAGGACTGGTCAGACGGCAATCAAGCCTTGCCTACATGACTTATGTGGAGAGAGGCAAGGTCACCAGAATATTATGGCAGAACTATTCTACAAGGACCTGGTTGTTATCTCATACTAAATTCTTTTACAGTCAATGTTTAGTAAATACTTGTATGGGATACTGTAAACCAGATCTTTCCTTGACATCTGATGATGCTTCTTCTTCACTCTCATCAAGTGTTTGTTGCAGATATTTCCCCCGCTTAGTTCACTGTGTACTTTGCTGGGCAGTCTCACTAATTCATTATAAGTAGCAGGGCCATCCAAAGGATGAGGAGGTAATTTTGTGCAGTGAGTTCTCCTTTTAGGACATTAGGCTAATTTATTATTTGGCCTCTCACTGTTTTGCCCTCTTTCTAATTACTTAGAGTGACTCCTAGAGCAAATCATTCTTTACAATTCTTTGTAGTATTTGTGGCATTTGCAGTTACCTGTTTGCGCCTTTTTTTCTTACACATATAGATATAAACGTGTATGTATTGGTTAAACCATATGTAATAGCCATTTGGTAAGTCAAAACGGTGATTTCTGGTTTTAAAAATGCATTTCAGAGACAGTCATAAAAGTATTGAAAAAAACAACACCCATATATATATACAAAGGCCCCAAATATATTAAAATTAAGTTTAAAAAGTGATGTTTTATTGTTGCCAACTTTGCTTTTGTGACTACTTTTAAAAATTCATACTAACTTTTCCCTTTTTGAATTTCATTATAGGCTGATCACTCTTCACAGATTCAGTTTGCTCAAACACAACATATTTTGGTATTAAATTGTTGCAACAGTCTTCAAGAGCAACTTTAAGGAGCTCCTTTGTAGTTTAAGCAATTTTTAAAATATTTTTGATTTCTGGAAACAACAATTTGTTGTAGATCCATCTGGATTTATTTTTGACCCAAGATATGGATTCAGACACTTTCACACTTGTCTCATTCCTTTGGATGAAGAATGGTATTGGAGACTAAAATATGGAAGCCAAGATCCATGTTATAAATGAAAACCAGTAGTAGGCAAAATACTACTGTTGTCAAGCCATTAATTAAGTTTTTAAACTGTTGTTTCAATAACCCTATACATCTAATTGAACACTTCTTTAATGATAGTGATATGAGATGCTTGATATAAAGATCACGGTGCCTAGGGATAGCACAGGGTGTGACTGTGGGAAAGTGGCTGAGGTGACGTGGAGAGCAAGATCCTTGAGATGGAAGATTTCTATGAATGAGAGTCCAGAGTGTTGAATAGGTAAGTTGTGAGACATCAAGAATGATGATAGAATTGGTGGCAGAGACGATGTTGAGCCAGAAGATAAAAACTTTAGTGAGTTAAAGGGAGTGATTGGAGCTCAGTAGATAACTGTAACAAGATGGAAGGGTTGGTAATATTGATTTATATAATGTAAATCAAAGGATTTGGGATTATTGAGGGATGATAAAATAGAACAGAACTAGGTAGGAGAATCCCTACCTATTATCATTCCAATATGATGGCTCAAAAATGATATTTGATTTTTGTACTTATATTCATTCTTTGATTAATAGTAAATCTTAAAAGATTCCTTTGAATTTTTAATTTTCATGTGAATTATTAGTTTGTTATTACTAATTCTTAAGAACATTTTTGTATACATTATGATTGTTCACCTTTATCTGCCATGATCAGTTCAAATATTTTCCTGGATTCTGTGTATGCAGGAATTTGTTATAGGGATTTGGCATGTGATTGTGGGAGCTACTTAAACTATCTCATCTCTGTTAAGCAGTTATTTTTGTGACTGAGCCTGGAACATGAGCAAGTATAAGCTAGAACTCACAAACCAAAGCAGGAGCTCAGGAGGCCTAACTAAAACCTGGGTCAGTTCTTGTTGCATCAGACAGGACTGGGACCAGGATGAGGTAGGTGAGGCTTCTAGACTGCAAAGTTAGTTGGCATGCACGCTCAGGTTCGTGCCGTTATAGGGTGGTACTCCCACACATCTGAGCGTGACTGTCCCCTTCACTGTGGCATGTTAGGGGTCTTGCTTATCTTATCCTGGTCCTTCCTCACATCTTGTTGGTGTGGTGTCCTGCAGAAGCTAAGGACCTTGGTCATGTCCCAGGAGTCGCACACACCTGGCCCAGGAGTCAGGGAAACTGAAAGAGGAGCCAGCAGAAAGTGGAACAGTTTCAGGTCCAGCTGCTGTCTCATACCAAGAAGACGAGTCATGAGATGAGTGATGAAGTGTGTGAGCTATAAATGGCGGCTGCTCACTTTCATGCCCAAAGCTCTCTCATGACCCATCTTACAGGAAACATACAAGAAAGGAAATTTTTGGAAATGTAATTTGACCCACCCAAGTTGACACAACATAAACCCACCACAGAGGGCAAAAGTCAATTCTACTTAGATTCATCTATTCAATCAATTAAAAGTCCGGGAAATTTTTGGAGACATGACTAAATGTTTCTATAGTTTATTGAGAGTAATACGTAAGAAGAACTAAAGATGTTCTTTAAATATAATGAAGAGTTCTTTAGTAGATATAAAAACATAATATAAAGCTAAAGTAATTAAAGCTGATGTTATTGCTGTAGGAAAAGACAGACCAATTGAACTGTAGAGAGATGACAAAAAGATGACCATGTATATATGGCTATTTAAAAAAAATGGAACGCTTCATGAATTTGCGTATCATTCTTGTGCAGGGGACATGCTAACCTTCTCAGTATCATTCTAATTATAGTATATGTGCTGCCAAAGCAAGCACTGGCCATTTTATATATAAAGAAAGTTTGTTTTAAATAGTTAAGCAAATGAGTACTTTTTTTCACTAAAGGATATCATGACAGTTATTTTAAAAATATTGATCTTATCTACACCCTCATATAGAAATCAGTCTCTTCATGGGTGACAAAATTTAAATGCAAAAAAAGTAAAATAAAACTTGCTAGGGCTGAGTATTTTCTAAGTATTTCATGACATTAAAACCATAAGTATATAACTGATTATATAAAACTTTGACTATATCTATTAAAAAATACTACATAGAAATTCAAAAAACAAACATTAATCCAGGAAAATATTTGAACTAAACATGGCAGAGAAAATTGGTCATTCCTCTTGTATATTTAAAAATATCTTTTTTAAAATAAAAAATAGAAATATAGATGGCCAAAGACATAATAAACTGACAATTGATAAATTGAAATTCTAAAGTAATATTTTAAATTTCATACTTTATTAAAAAATAAATATAAATAGCAGTCGAATATTATTTTTATCCATCAAATTGGCAAAAATAAAAAGTAGAACTTGGAGTTTGCAACAGCAAACTTAGTATTACAGAAGTAAATCAACTCGATCATGCATTGTTTTGAGAGTAATTAATAAAAATTTTCTGAAGCTAGTTATATGATATGTATAAAAAATTTAAATGTACAGTTATTTTGTCTCAGAAATGTCACATCTAATAAATGTTTCTTAAAGACATAATTACACAAATCTGCCAATACATATGTTGAAGGTTGCTTATTGAAGTCTTATTTACAATGGCCCCAAATTGAAGACAACTTAAATATCCATCAACCTATAGGGATATACATCCAATAGAATTTTAAGCAGTCATTTACAAATCTATTTAATCACATAAAATATTCATACTGTATTGTGGAATGAATATTGCACAACATTATCATGTATATGTAAACTTGGACACCCAATTTTACATGTGCCTATGTGTGCACAGAGATGAAAGGATGCTTGTAAACAAATTAAAAGTAGTTATCTGAATGAAAGGCTGTCAGTGATTTTACTTTATGTTTTTAAATGTTCTTAATTTTCTTAATCATTTTATTTAACAGTGAATATCTATAAATTTTATAATGAGCAAAACAACACATTATTTTCATTTTAAGTAAATATGCAACTGCATCAAAAGCTGTTTATTATGATGATTGCTATTATTTTACTTCCTTTGACAGATTTTCAAAGCTATAGATACCATTTTTGGGGACTGGTAACATCTCATTTATGCCACTTCCTAGGTTGGTATATATTGACTCCCTGTAGCTTTCAAAGAAAATATGACCTGTCATAAACACCAAATGTACAAAGGCAGCACTGATTCTCCAGTATCTGCCATGAAAGAGCATCAAAAATAGATTCTTATTTGCCTGTCACTATCATGAAAAGTAAAATGAAAAGATTACTTGGTGTTTAACTTCAGACATCTGATATCAATTGGGCACAATCCATCTCTCAGTTTAGAGTAGTTATCCCTCAGCCTGCTTTCAGGCCTAATCCCTTTAAAAAAATTTTAACAGTTTCCAGAGTTTGGTCTTTTTCCAATTTTCAAGGCATAAGCCTTTGGGAAAACTTTAGATCTAATCTTCCCTAGTGCCTTTCTTTTCCCAAAAAGAACAGAGTATTTCTTCACATGTGGGATTTCTGTGGTTATCATTTATCACTTTAGGCTTTCAACCACAAATTCATCCACTATTTGTAAACTTCTTAGTCTTCGCTGTACTGTGTAGGAGCATTCTTAAAATAGTTTACTAGACTGGGTATAACCTAAAAAGTAATAGAAAAAGGTTCTTGAATTATTAGAAATGATCCAATGATCCACTCAGATGATATAAATAAATGCAAAGTGTTAGATGTGAGAGACATGGTTCTTTGAACAGTGAGTCATGTTATGAAATATTGCATTCGTGCTGTATGAGAGGTGAGCTGTATTTAGGCCAAGGAGAAGTAACATGCATACCCTGACTGATTTTAATAAGCCTTTAAAATCCCCCTCACCACCACCACTTACTCGCTTCCTGACAGTCTTGTCTACAAGCTAAAAAGATTAAATATAGACCCAACCACTGTTAGTGGGTACAATAACAAGCTGAAATACCATCCATTAGGAATTGTTCCTCAGGCCCCTCCAGGGCTGATTTTATTGGATAGCTGTGACCTGGATGAAGAAATTGAGATTTCATCACATCTGTTCATGACACTGAATTAGTTGGGGCAAATAACACCTCCTACAGTTTCCTTGATATATTTGAGAATGGTTTTTAGACCCCATTGCACAACAGTTCACTTAGGGACTAAAACTAAGTCAGACAGTTCTGGGATGAAGGAAATCTGCACCAGTGCAGCCAAGTTCTGAGGATCTTATCAATCACTGTGAGCACAAGACAAGCATGTAGCTTTTATGAAAAAAAAAAATACGAGATAATATTTTAATGTATCCAGAAAGTCATTCATCCTTAATTCCTGGCACTAGTTCCTGTATTTTCTTTCCAGTGTAGGAATGAGAATGAATCTTGAAAGAGAGTTCAACTGATTTAAAGATGAGGAAAATAAATCCTTTGAGGGTAAACTAATAATTTTGCTTTACTTGGATTAAAGATTGAGAAGATAATATCTTTGGGAGATATTCATGTGTCAAGAGAATTTGTCTAGACTTGAGGAAAAGCATTAAGCTAAATAAACAATGGAATAGGCCAAAAGGGATGACTGAAGTATTTTTGCCTTTTGAGGTCATTTAAATGTAAAGAAGTAGTCATTTATTTTGAATACCTTAGGTACCCTTAAACCGGAAGTAAGAGAGTAAATTGCAATTCTTTTCAAGGTGATTCTGCTCTGAGAGTCTAGCAAATGATTTACTTCTTATTGTATGTGATATAGAAAGCAACAATAAAGTTCGAAAATATAATATTAAGTTATATCTATAGGTAGCATTATTTTGTCAAAACACTGGGTTCAATAGATATTCATTGATTACTCACCAGTGTTCAAGGCACTATATTATTGGTTTTGTGGGATAAGAATGTCTTAAATTCATGGTCACTTGTCTACAGGAGCTTGAAATTTAGAAGAGAACATATGACATATATACAAATACTAATGTATCAAGGCAGTGTGTGATAAGTGTCTTAGCACAAAACAATACCAAATGGTATTAGGGTAAAATGAAAAACAGTAACTTCTTAAATCACAACGATAACACAAGCAGCAAATGTTTATAAAGTACGTGCCATTCATTTTCCAAGTTCTTTGTATAGAACAACTCACATATTCAACTCACATAACAACCCTCTGAGGTATTATTGTTCCCATTTTACAGACAATGAATCAGAGGCCAAGAAAGTTTAAGTTACCTGTCTAATATCATCCAGCTGGTAAGTAGAAGAACCAAAATTCAAACTCAGACAGCGATGATCAAACTAAAAAAACTGGCAGGAATTTTGACAAGTGAAGTTGAAGTAAGATAAGGAAGGAAAGATGGCTTTTCTGATAACGCTCATCAAGAGAAGAGGCTGGACTGGAGAGGAGTGTGTATGAGGAGATGAGTGGTCCCAGTTGTCTCAGAATGTTGTTCATGTTGCAGAACAGTGGCAGGTGTGACCAAAAAGAGAGTCTGGGCCAGATGGTGTTGGGTCTTGAATGCCAGAGGAAGGAGTTTGGACTTATTTATTGGAGAAGCAATGAGAACTTTTAACCAACAGATATCATAATAAAAGGGGGCTTGGGGAAGACAACTTTGTGGTGAAATGAAAGAAAGAGAAAAATCTAAAGGCTAAGAGTACTAATCATCTAAGATTGAAATTGCAGAGAATTTATTAACTCCAGTAGAACATGACAGAACATTATTTCAGGGGTGAAAAAAAATAGGTTTCCTTTGGCATTCCAAATGTAATTAATTTAAAGTGAATATACAGCGGTTGTGTTGTGAAGGATTCCTAGACCATATCCAAGAATAGCAGGAAGGGGTTCAGTGTAGAGTGGCGAGAGCCAGCATAAATATCAGCTATTTGTCATTCATGCTCTTTGCCTAAATGATGAGAGTTGTGATGGGCATGGAAGATTTATGGGGTCATGTTACTCAAAGCTGTACTCAGGTTAAAGCTAACTGAAAGAAAACATGGTGCATAGAAAGATGACCAACTATACTGAAATTATACCAAATATAGCCTCAGAATATCTGGATTTGAATTGAAACTTGCTGTTTACTACCCAAGTGTCTCAGGGAAGGGCTCTTAACCATGCTGAGTTGTAAGAGTTGTGTTGTGAATATTTCAACTGAGGACTACTTAAAGTTCTTTGTAAATTGTAAAACACCAAGTAAAAGCTTTAGGTAATAATTTATCAAATTAATTTAAAACATTGTCACAAAACTTAAATTTCACTGTTATTGAAATTTAGCTAGCCAATAGCATGTTAAGCTTCAGCACAGAAGCTTTCTTAGCTTTAGATCTCTTTGCAAAATTGGGTAATATGAAAGAAAAATCTGTCCTTTCCTGACAGGTAAATCCTCTATCCCCATAATTAAAGACTTTACAAAAAAAAAAAAAGAAAAAAAGAAAAGACTTTTTACCCTCCATAAACCCAATCCTCTGCCTTTGATGGCAATCTCCAGCTAAAAATTAGATGTGGGTGACATATTATAATTTCTCTAATTGATATGCCCCTTTATTTTTAGGTTCACAGGATTCTTTGTTAATAAAATGTTTGATACTATCTCTAAGTAATACCAACACTATTGACAGTTCTACTCATCTCTTTTTAAAAAATTAATATAGTGAAGGGACATACTAAATTGACTTGCCAACTGAATAAACATTTAGACTAGTAGCCCCAATTAGGCAAGTTCTGAGTTTATCTAATTATCTCATTTCAAATACAAACAGAGTTGTAGTTGCCTCACTCAGTTCTGTAGCACTTGGGTAGTGATGAAAGGGTCATTTAATATCAGTAGTAACCTAGAACAGCAGAGGGAATTAGCTCTTCCCTGATGCCATATTTAGCTTTACCTGATGAAATATAAAGATGTGATCCAAGTATAAGGGGCATGACTCATAGCTTCTCCATCTTTAATGCCTATTTGAGACATTGATAGTAATACTCGACTTTTAGAGACTAAAAATTGCTAAACAATTGTGGTTTATGTTATTTTCTAAAGGAAAATGCTTTGAAATAGTCCCTCTAATTTTAGTAAAGTTTATCTGTCTGGTCATTACAGATTTATAGAATGGAGCCCATCAGTAGAGGCAGAGTAGAACAGGACACTGAGAGTCCATCTGGAGGCCTTTTGTCTCTAAGATCCCAATAACTGAGTGGAGCCTCTGAGTTCTTGCCCTGAATTTACTGGATTCATGCAGCTTTAGTGTGGCATAGGTGCAGCCCTAAAAGTATAAAAATTATAAATTGTTATTAAAGCCCAGATACACAAAATTTTTAAAAGTCTCCTAATATTGACAAGATACAGACACTGATTTTCATAAAAATGATTTCATTTCATATCTTTTCCTCTGTAATCTCTTCTTCACACAATAAAATTCTTTACTTCTTAACATCTTTCCTTTTGGCAAGTAGTGATCTAATAATGTGTGATGACTGAATTATGTTTCAGTACATGTAAATTTTATTTTATTATTTGATTTCTTGTTGTTGGTTGTTTAGTTCCAACTTTTTGAGTTTGTAACAGTTCTGTACCCACAGCTTTACATCCATTTCTGGTCCTGTTTATGCTCTTACAGGTTGAGATTGCTATGGCCTTCTACATACCAATCCCAACGCTACATTCAATCATTCCTGCTAATCATTACTCTTCTAACAGGTCAAAAATAGTATTGTTTAAATTTTCTTTCTCTCATCATTGATAAGACTGTGAACATATTTTCCCTTGAATTCATTTCATTCTTACTTGCATTCTTATTCCTTTTTGTATTGGGTTACTGATTATTTTTTTCTTTAATGAATCATAAAGATATTAACCAGACTTCTAGAATGTAAACTCCATTAGGGCACGGACCTGTCTGTTCTTTCTCTAAATATTCAGTACCTAAAGCAGTATCCAGCACATAGTAGGCATTCAATAAATATTTATTAAACATATTACAAATAATCCCCCCTAATTTTTATTACCTTTTAACATTGTTATAGAAGATTTTTGAATTGATAGAAGTTTCAAGTCATTGTTTTTCCACATCTTCAAACAAATATCTCCTGGAAAACATAACAATCTCATGTCTACCTTTAAGATTATTTGAGAATCTCAACACAATTTAGCATGTAACGAATGCTCTGAGCTCTGGTTTAGGGAGGTCGGGCCCGGGCAGGTGCATGAAGGCAGATGTGGGCTCAGTATCAGACTGCCACTTCCAAGCTGGTCAAATTACTTAACCTCTGAGATTTTGTTACTGAATAATAAAATAGTAATAGTTTCTACACCATAGAATCAATCTGAGAATTAAATGAGAATCCTCAGAAAGTACTTAGCACAGCATTCAGAATATGCAAGCTGCTAATAATGTATTACCAATAATGATGGTGATAATTTCTCTAAATTTCAGTCTTCATCTGTAAAATGAAAATAATGATGCCTATCTCATATGGTCATTGCTTCACACATACTAAAAACCTCAATGAATGACAGTTAGAAAAGTAACAATTACACAAATCGGGAGTAATTTCAGAACTCACACACAGGAAGATTCTGATATATTCTGATATACTTCTGTCCATGACTTTTGATCACCACCTCCTCTATACTGAAAATGACAGTTTTAAAGTTTTAATGATAAAATCTACCTTTTCCTCCCCCTTTGAAAAAATTTGACTTTGAAGTCAAGCTTACAAGTCCATATTCACAACAAAATTAAAAATATTCATCACTCCTTCATTCTAGTTTTCTCTTAAAAAGAAAAAGTCACTCTTTAATTTAGCTGAAATACATTATAGTGTCAATTATGAAATCTTCTTAATGTTCCCAACCTGTCCCTAATATCTTTTTTTAAAAAGCAACACTACTTCAACTTTTCTTGAATGATTTTCAAAAAGGATTGTAGGCTCTTCTATTTCCATATATTTTTCCATATTTATTAAGAACATTTTAGGTATTTATTTTTGTATTATTATGAACTAGAGGCCTGGTGCATGAAATTCATGCACGGAGTGTGAGTGGGGGGTGGGGGTGGTGTCCCTCAGCCCAACCTGTACCCTTTCCAATCTGGGACCTCTTGAGGGATGTCCGACTGCCCATTTAGGCCCGATACCACAGGCCTGAGATCCCACGGGATCGGGCCTAAATGGGCAGTCGGACATCCCTTTCACAATCCAGGACTGCTGGCTCCTGACCTCTCACCTGCCAATTGCCCCTAACCACTGTCCTGCCAGCCTGATCAACGCCTAACTGCTCCTGTGCCGGCCTGATTGCCCCTAACTGCCCTCCCCCTGCCAGGATGGTCCCCCCCAACTGTCCTCCCCTGCAGGCCTGGGTCCCTCCCAACTGCCCTCCCTTGCTGGCTATCTTGTGGTGGCCATCTTTGACCACATGGGGGCAGCCATCTTGTGATGGTCAATTTGCATATTACTCTTTTATTAGATAGGATAAGCCCTTAACCATTATATTTTTACAGATTGTTATTGATATTTAAAATATTAGCATGTATTTTAAAAATCTGTTTTCTTCTCTATCCATAACTTTTTTATAAATTAGTTTTAATACTTTTTTCAATTGATTATTTGAGACCTTTTAGGTATATAATCACAAAACTGTCAACTCAAAATTATATTTACAACTTTTTGTCTAAAATGACTTTGACGTGAACTCCCAGTACTTTGTTAAATAATAATGGCAATGATAAATATTCCTGATTCTCTCCTTACCATCTTATCATAAAGCATAACATTGACTATTGATTGAAAATACATCCTTACCCCTCCCCTACATTGAGGAAATGTGTTACATTCCTGTTTTATTGAGAATTTAATCAGAAACAAATGCTAAATATCATCAGACATTTTTCTGTGGTCTATCAAGCTCTGGTTTTTCTTTTTTGGCCTATTTGTATAGTATGATGAATATCATCTTGCTAGCCAATGCTAATATTAAACAATACCCTGATTATTATAATATATCTCCTGGGGTGATACAGTTTTATTCTTCTGTTATATTACAAGATTCTTTGCTAGTATTTTAGGATTTTTACAGCTATATTGAATATACAGTTTGCCAGTTTTGTTTTGTTTTTATTTTGCATCCTATTCAGGAGTGAGATTGGTTTATATTCTATCTGAATTCTGTCTTTGTCAGGTTTTAGAATCAAAGTTATAATCACTTATTTAAAAACAAACAAAAGCCCCGAGAAGTTTCCTCTTCCTCTCTGCTCCGGAAGTCCAGAGGATAGTTTCACAGTAATCCTTCTTTGTGGGTTTTAATGAATTTGGACAAAAAACGATCTGAGCCTAATGCTAAGTTTTCAAGGTTGTCCTTTCAAAACTGTCATTTTTTCCCCTATTATTTATTTTCTTACTAGTTGTTTTCTTTTTATGGACAAATTTTTATCATATATTTCTTTCTTGGAAAATTATCCTTTACATTCAGATTTTCAGATATCATTGGAAAATAGAATGTGTGTGGTTATAACTAGTTTCTTTAGCAAGATTATGTAAGAAAGAGAAAAATCACAGCAAGAATGAGCATGTTTGCAAGAGAAAGGATAGGGAATAGAGTCAATCCGGAAATGTGGGTTTTAGAGGGATCGGCAATGCCCATTGCCTATAGACCCCTGCAGCCCCCTCCCCACTCCCCAACAACTCATATGGTGAAACCTAATCCCCAGAAGTGATAGCAGTAGGAAGCGGAGCCTTTGGGAGGTAATTAAGGGCACATGATGGAATTAGAGCTCTTAGAAGAGACAGGCCAAAGACGTCCTGTCTCTGTTCTCCACCATGTAAGAGTACAATAAAAACACCACCATCTGCACAGCAGGAAGCGGGCTGCACCAGCATCTGACCACGCCAGCTTCGTGATCTGGGACTTCCAGCCTCCAGAACTGTGAGAAATAAATTTCTGTTGTTGATAAGTCACCTAGTCTATGGTACTCCATTATAGCAGCTACAACTCATTAAGGCAGCCCCAAAGGGAAGAAGTGAATTTTCATGTCTTTAAGTAACAAAAAACCATTAATACTCAGCCTTGTGGAAAATATCAGATTAAATTGTGGCTTTCTTTTTTTTCTACAAGCCTGGTGGCCTCAAGAAGGATGCTTTAGGTTGAGGGAAAATGTATGAGTGTAAAGAAGAAAGAGAGAAATTGAACTTGAGAATTATGTCTAGCAACTTTGGAATTATATTAGCTTTCTATTGTTGCATAACAAATTACCAGAAGCTTAGCAGCTTGAAACGCCATTTATTATGTGGCAGTTCCGTAGGTTGGAAGTCTGGGCGTGGCATAGCTGAATCTTTTGCTCAGGTATCACATGGCTGAAATTGGCTGGGACTGTGGTCTCATCTGAGATTTAAGGCAAGGTGACCAGACGTCCTGCTTTTGGTGGGACAGTCCTGATTTTTAACAATTTGTCCCATGTTCCGTGGCATTTTAAAAAAGTCCCGATTTTTGGAAAGAATGCACAACAAGCTAGGGAACAGTGGGAGAACAGGAAAGAAATACAAGGTTTTTGGCAGCCAAGCGGTCAATAGTGTCCCACTTTACCAATGTTAAAATCTGGTCACCTTAATTAAGGTCCACTTCCAAAATCACTGTTTGTTGGCAGAATTCAGTTTCTTGAGGTTGTAGGATTGAGGTTACTATTTCCTTACTGAGTGTCAGCCTCTTAGAGGCTGCTCTGGCATCCTTGCCTTGTAGCTCCATCCATCTTCAAACCAGCAATGGAAAAGCTTCCTCCCAAGGGATCTCTCTGTCCTCAGGAAGGGCCCAGTTTCTTCTAAAGGCTCATTTGATTAGGTAGGCCCACCAAGATCTTACTTTTTATCATCTCAAAAGTTTATTGGTAATCTCATCATAAAAGTAATACCGTATCATATTCATAGGTATGCCTAAATTCAAGGTGGCATTTACACATTATACAAGGCATTTACACCAGGGGTGGCAATCTTGGGGATCACCTTAGAATTCTGCCAACCACAGGAACTGATGAGAAAAAATAGGTTAGGAGCCTACAAAATTTTGAAGAAATTTTACTGTCAAAGAAATCACAAAACAACAAAAATAAAAATTTAGAAATAACTTGGAGGTCTCTAATTTGCATAAGGAGCCAATGCTGGAGGTCTAGGCCCAGGACCATGCTGTTGAAGATGGCATAGACTCTGTCACCCGAGATCTCCAAATGTCTGCATGGAGCAGATGTCCCATCCTCCCTGGCCGTCCCTCCGGCCACCCTCCAGCCTTTAAGTGAGTGAGGAATTATTGTGTTGAGCCATCAAGATACTTGTTTTATCTGTTCTAGATGCTATCTTCACCTTAACCAATGCAATACCCTGGGCTGGGGAGTGGGGGTGGGGATGGGGCTGAGGGTTGGGGAGAGGTAGGGCAGGGAAGGGGATGCAGTGAAGCAACTAAGTAGAAGGAAATTTGAAATCCCAGATGACCCAATGGAGCCAAGTTATGTATCTTCCCTGGGCTACCTTTCCTTCAAACATCTGTGTTGGTTGAGACTCTAGAGTTTTGGATGGATCTCTCTGTTTCCTTCATAGTAGTTTAGCTATTACCTATACTTATACCTATACCTACCTATACTTATACCTATACCTACCTATACCTATACTTATACTTATTACCTATACCCATACCCATAAGTATATTCTCCTCCAAACAACTTTTTATACTTTGTATCTGTACCACTCATTTAGGAAATCTTAGGTACTACCTTTAAATATCTATGCCTTAAACTGTTATTTAAATTTTTATTGACATTTAACTTTCTGAGTGTTTATAATTTGCTCTCTAAAATTACAAGGTCTTTAAAGGTCTATGCCATCTCTTATGCATTTATTTTATCTTACATGGTCCTTAATATTGTTCCTTAGAAGCAAAAGAATTCATTATGCATTTGTGATTTATGGTTACTCTGGAATGCTTATATTCTTTTATAGTTACTTACAATTCAAGTTTCTGCCTCCAAAGATACAATATTTTCATTTCTTAAGACAACAGAACAAAGCAACATGTTGTTGGTCCAAATTAAAAAAAAAGCCTTATTCTTAGTTTTTTTTTGTCCTCTTTATGTTATGATATTCCTGCCTTAGATAGTGAATATGTTTTAAACTTCTCCAACCACAAGAGTAAGATTTTATGAACAAAGACAGTCCTAAAGAGACCCTTAACAGAACCTACTTAATTACTTGGAAACTATCTCTTCCTCATCACTTAATAGGACAGTATTTCACAAGAGAGGATGGGACTCAGGAGAGAACATTTAGTGAGGATGCATGGACCCATAAAAATAGAGAGTGCATTTTCCCCCTTCTCAAATGGGACAAAAACAAGTTTTAATTAACTCTATGAAGTCTTTGTTCACATGAAATCAAATATTCAGAGGATGTTCTTAAAAATCAATTTTATTTCTCCCTTAGGCTTTACTTCCCGACATTGGGAGGAAGTTCGTCAAAGCCTACAGCTTGATATCATGTAAGTTGACAGCTCTGAATGACAGAAACCATGGGTTTGGAGACCAACCAAGACCAGTCTGAATGTTTCATGGTCCACAGCAAGGGGGCTGATAGCGCCCATGTGCTCTCTCAGCATCCTTAATTTAAGCTGGTTAACAAAGACTATGCACAATCAATAAAATGCCGCATTTTATATATAAAACTCACTTTTGGCAAAGATCTTATATTTATGAGATAAAATTTGCTGAGATTACTGGATATAAATTACATATGTGCACGTGATCTATATCTAATATAATAAAAGAGAAACATGCAAATTGACCGTTACCTCCAGCCAATCAGAGCGGCTGTATGCAAATTAACCCAGCCAAGATGGAGG
>PVJC01018314.1:0-31482 GCA_004026665.1 Murina feae | reverse complement strand
ACCTATAATAGAGCAGTAAGCACACCATGGCAGTGTGATGAAACACTGAGAATTCACTGAAATGAGCACGAAACGAAGTGAACATTGGAAACCAAGTGTACATCACAGCTCACTTTGCGCATAGTGCCGAAAGGTGTCTGTTCCATTCAGGCAAATCCCTGCTGTAGAGCAGTGAGCACACCACAGCACAGTGTCAGAAACCAGTAGGAAATGCTTGAAAAGAAGCAGTCACTCATACCTCATAGTTGGAAACAAGTGAAGGTGATTTTGGAACACGAGGAATGATGTAGGAAAGTGTTTATACAATGAGGGGAAATGCCTTACATAGCGCAGGGGCCGCACCGTAGCACAGTGTTAGGAACCCCGGAGGACTCACTTGAAAGCAGATCTCAATGGTAATAAAGAGTTGGGAATCCCGAGTAACAATCAGGGAAGAGTGCAAGAGGAGTGTACCATGTGAGAAAATCTCTGGTCAAGTACACAAAGCACACTGTAGCACAGTCGTAGCCACCTTATAGGAAATCACTGACAGGTAGCAGTGCATTGAACAAACTAGTGCGGTAACTCATGGAAATGATTTCTCAGTGTAAGGAAAGAGTACAGCAAGACTTTTGTAAAGTGCAGAAAAAAACACTGAAATACAGCAGTAAGCGCTCTCGCGCAGTTTGAGAAACCAACGAGGATTCTCTCAAGAGCAACCGGACACTGAAATAGAAGACAAGTGTAAATCACTTCCTTCTCTCTGCGAGGTAAGAGCATAGAAAGGTGTTTATGCAGTCCGGGTTAATGCCTGACATACAACAGGAAGCACATTCTGTGCCTCAACCCAGTGTTGAAAACAAGTGGGAACTCCTTGAAAAAAAGCAGTCACTTATACCAAATGATGTGCAAACCAGTGAAAATCAATTGGGAACATGGGGAAGGAGTGCAGAAAGGTGCTTGACAATGAGAGAAAATCAGTGCTTAAGAGAAGTTAGCACCTTACAGCACACTGTCGGAAACACTCTGAAATCACGAATCTGAATCGGCAGAAAATCACTTTGCTATGGGAGGAAAGAGTGTAGAAATATGTTCATGAAAGGGTGGAAATGCCTTACATGGAGCAGTTAATAGCTGCAGAGCTCAGGCTCCGAACCCCTGAGCTTTCGCTCGGGTGCGAAATTAAAAAGATGATATAATAAACACTGGGAATGACAATTAGAAATCACGTCTAATAATGACGAAACAGTGCGGAAGGATGTTTGCAGAATTTGAGAAATCCATGGCAAAATGCAGAGAGCGCAGTATACCACTGTTTTAGAAACCAATGGAAAATCACAGAACAGGAGTGATAAAGTAGACTGACTAGTCAGGAAATACTTTTCAATGTGAGGAAAGAGGATAGAAACCATTTTGAACCATGCAGATACAGGCCTGAACTGCAGCAGTAAGCTGCTGAACTGCAGCAGTAAGCACACTCCGGCAGTGAGACAAACCACTGAGACTTCACTGAAGAGCCCCGTGAAAGCGAGTGAAATGGAGAACAAGGCAAATCAGTGCTCGCTCACTGTCAGGAAAAGTGTAGAGAGTTTGGAGCACAATGTGAGCAAATCACTGGCATAGAGCAGTAAGTGCACTATACCAGAGTTTTGGAAACAACTAAGAAGGCCCTCAAAGAAGGAGTCCTTATTCCAAGTAGTATGAAAACAAGTGAAGATCACTGTGGAACTTGAGGAAAGAGAAGAGAAAGGCGTTTGACAATGAAGGGAACGCAGTGCTTAAGCGCAGTAAGCACATTATCTTGAAACTTTGAATTCACTGTATGGCAACAATAAACTGGACTTAATGGTTTGAACCCAGGAGAAAATCGCTTCACAATATGAGAAAAAAGTGGGTAGAGAAATGTTTACACACAGGGAAAATGCCTTTCATAGGGCAGTCATCACACCAAAGCACACTGTTAGAAACTCCTGAAGATTCACTAGAAAGCCAAACTGAACTGGAAAAACAGTTGGAAATCACTTGGAAACATCAGCCAAGAGTGCAAGAGAGGTGTGGGTACAACGTAAGACAAAGCCTGGTAAAATGCAGAAAGCACATTATACCCCAGTTTTAGAAACCCTATAGGAAATCACTGCAAAGCAGCAGAAAACTGGACAACATAGAAAACTCATGGAAATGTCTTGTCACTGCAAGGAAAGAATATAGAAAGGTTCTTTTACACTGTGGGAAAAATCCTGAAACAGATCTATAAGCACACTATAGGAATGTCAGAACACACTGAGAACTAACTGAGAGGAGCACAAAACTGAGCAAAGGCGTTCGCGAACTAGTGCAAATCACATTTCACTTTGAGCAGAGTGCAGAATGGTGTTTGTACCATTTCGGTAAGTCTCTGACATTGAACAGTAAGCACACCACAGCACAGCGTTAGAAACCAGGAGGAGATGCTTGAAAAGAAGCACTGACTTACACCCTATTGGTTCCAAACAAGTGAAAATCGTTTTTGAACATGAGAAAACATGTAGAAATGTGTTTATACAATAAGGGGAAATGCCTTACATAGAGGAGTGATCACACCATAGCACAGGGTTAGAATCCCTGAGAATTCACTTGAATTTAAAGGAAATGTAAAAAACATTAGGAAAACGGCAGGCAGATACTTGTCAAGACCTCAAAAGAGTGGTGTGTGCATAATGGTGTGTGCATAATGTGAGAAGTGTGTGGCAAACAGCATAAAGCACACTACACTTCATTATACTAAAGGGAGCCATTCAACAAGAAGCTATAACTCTAGTAAACATATACGCACCCAATATAAGAGCACCCAAATGCATAAAAAAACTTCTGGAAGATATCAATGGAGAGATGGACAGCAATACAATCATTGTGGGAGACTTTAACACCCCACTATCACCATTGGAGAAATCCTCTAAGCTAAAAATCAGCAAAGAAGCATCAATCCTAAATGACTCACTAGAGCAGATGGACTTCATAGACATCTTCAGACCACTTCACCCCAAAGCCACAGAATGTACATTATTTTCAAGTGCACATGGTTCATTCTCAAAGATAGACCAATATTGGGCAGAGGCTGCTGGGAAAATTGGACAGATATATGCAAAAAAATGAAACTAGACCACCAACTTACACCATACACAAAAATAAATACAAAATGGTTAAAGGATTTAAATGTAAGAAAGGAAACCATAAAAATACTAGAGGAGTCCACAGGTAGCAAAATCTCACACATATGCCAAAAGAATTTATTCACTGACGCAGCTCCTAAGGCAATGGAAGCTAAAGGGAAAATAAACAAATGGAACTATATCAATAGAAAAAGCTTCTGCACAGCAATTTAACAAAAGGAAAATAAAGAATCCAATCCAAAAATGGGCATCAGACCTAAATAGACTCTTTTTGAAAGAGGACATAAATAAGGCTGAGAGACATATGAAACATGCTCAAAGTCACTAATCATCTGAGAGATGCAAATCAAAACAATAATGAAGTATCATCTCAAACCTTTAAGAATGGCTATCATCACCAAATCAACAAACAACAAGTGCTGGAGAGGATGCGGAGAGAAAGGAACCCTTGTTCACTGCTGGTGGGAATGTAGACTGGTGCAACCACTGTAGAGAACAGTATGGCATTTCCTCAAAAAATTAAAAGTGCAACTGCCATTTGACCCATTGATCCCACTTCTAGGAATGTATCCGAGAAACCAGAAACAACAATCAGAATGGATTTATGCACCCTTATGTTCATAGCAGCACAATTTACCATAGCTAAGATTTGGAATCAGACTAAGAGTCCATCAGCAGATGAATGGATTAAAAAAGTGGTACAAGCTAGAGAAAAATTGCAGCCATATAGAGGGACAGGTCCTGCATTGTCCTCGGGAGCAGACCCAGTGAGCAGCTAAAGCCAGTGACACCCAAACCAAATTGGCTCAGGAGATTCAACTGGGAGTGAGTTTTAGCCCAGGGTCTGCCAGAGAGCATGGGCCAACCACTTGGCGCTGAGATTTCTCCCAGAGCGGTCTCTCTGTGGGGGAGTCCGCACTATCCCAAGGGGGAGAATGCCTCGCATCACAAGCAGACACATCCAGAAGCCCTGCAGCAGGGGTCCCTCAGGACCAGCCAGGACTCCAGGAACACTGGAGCCCACTGAGACGCAGACTCAGAGGAGCCGGCCCTCCCACGAGAAGGCTGGAATTCCTGAGATAAAATTCCGATTTGTTCCAGGTGGCAGATGACCAAGTGTGTGTGCACCTACACGCTGGAGTGCAGGGGAAATCTGCACCCCTAAAACTCCTCTGCCCCCCTGAGTCAGCAAAATCCACGAGGGGGAGGGGAACCCGTGTAGTTGCTGGCAGAAAGGAATTCTGAAAAAATTGGCTCATAGCTCGACTGGGTGCCAGATTGCAGCCTTGGTCCCTGCCAGTGTCCCGGCTGCTAGCGCCAGGGTAGAGAGGACGTGTGGAAGGAACTGGGATTTTATTTTATTTTATTTTATTTTATTTCTTCTCTTCTCTCATGAAATCCTCGCTTTTGAGTGTTCAGCTCATCCCACAGGAGCACCAAGTTGGGGTCACTGACAGAGACTGCAGGGGAACATTCTTTTTTTGTGGAACCTGGGGATCAGAGCGGGGAGAGAGCACCAAAAAACCTGCTCTGGGGCAGACCACTCCCCCAAGCCAATATTGAGTGCTGTAAGGAAAACGAGGTCTACATAATGGCTAGAGAGGGTAGCGAGCCCTGAAGGTCATCCAGGAATACTGCCACCCAGAGGCTGAACAACAAACCAACCCTTCTGTAAACAGGCAGTCTGGAAACAAAGAAATACTGCCCGCTTTAAAATTAGGACTGTGATCCACAACATGGAAGAGCAGTGTATCACAGGTAACTTCAATCCTCACCTAAATACCTGACAGAACAAAGGAGAGTCAAACTGAAGAGAAAAGGAAGTGAATGACCCTCATTACTGTACATTTTTATTTTTATTTTTTCACCTTTTACCGAAGAAACTAACTTTTTCCTTTCTCTTTTTTTTCTCACTTGAGTTTACTTTTTTAATTATTATGATTTTATTTTTAATCAATATTATTACTATTACTATTTTACCTTTTTCAGTTTAATTTTATTTTCTCCTTAATTTATTTTGTGATTAGCATTCCATGTTCTATTTTCATTTCTCCTTTGAGCATCACTTTACTCAATCTCAACCTTACCTTTATACCAACACTCTCTTCCTCCCCTTTCTCCTGTTCCTGTTCAGTTTCTCTTACCCCAGTCCTACTTTAAACTGTCCCTACTCCCTCTTTTTACCTCCCTCTAAAAATTTCACCCTACTTATCTATCTAATTTCCAATCCCCTGCTCTAAGTCCATACTCATCTCACTCTTCTCTTTCTACACTATTCATATTTTTTTCTCTTATGTCTCATTTCTCTCTCTCTCTCTCTCTCTCTCTCTCTCTCTCTCTCTCCCTCTCTCTCTCTTTCTCTCTCTTGCTAAGCTGTTGTTAGCTTTATTGTTGATTATACTCTTTTATTTTAATTTTTTTAATTTTTTTTTATCCTTGGGTTATTTTGTTGCTGTTGGTTTCCCTCACCTCACTTGAAATTAGTGTTTGTTTATGGTTGGCATTCATCTCTAGGTATCTGTTGCTGACATTCATTGAAATTAGTGTCTACTCTATTAGAATCCCCTCCCTATATAGTTTTTTCCCATATTTTATTTCTCTCTCTTTCCTATCTCTCAAACTCTTTTTTCTTTGTCCCTCTCCCAATTTCGTTCTTGCACTCTCTTTTTTTATCCTTATCCCCTTTTTCTTTCCTCCTCCTCTCTCCCTGAAATTCTCTTTTCTATGGTGGCCACCTTTATTTGGAGTTATTAGTATCATGAATACATCTGTGTTCAGTATTTCGTGCAGTGTGCCTTGTTGTGTGGTATTTTGTGCATTTAAATCAATGCAGGAGAGAGAGAACCACATAAACAGACACCCAGAGAAGAGAGACCATGGGGAGAAAAAGAAACAGTCCACATATGAAAGAGAAACAGGCATCACCAGAAAAGGAAGTAAACGAAATGGAGGCAATCAACTTGTCAGAGAAGTAATTCAGAGAAATGGTCATAAAGTGGTTGAGAAGAATGGAAGACAAATTCAACAATATGTGCAAAAACCAAGAGGAAATGTTGAAGAACCAAGAAGAAATGAAAAGTGACATCACTGCCATGAAGAACTCAATAGAAAGCATTAACAGTAGACTAGATGAAGTAGAGGATCACATCAGTGAGCTAGCAGACAAGATAGAAAAAAATACCCAAACAGAGCAGCTTCTAGAAAAAGAAAATTAAAAAGCAGGAGGAGAGCCTAAGAGAACTTTGGGACAACACAAAAAGAAACAATATTGGTGTAATAGGGGTGCCAGAAGGAGTGGAAACTGAGCAAGGAATAGAAAGCTTATTGGAAGAAATAACAATAGAGAACTTTCCGGGTATAAGAAAGGGTAAGCCCACACAAATCCAAGAAGCTTACAGAGGTTCAAACAAAAAGAACCCCAAAAGACCAACACCAAGACACATTATTATTAAACTGGCACACACCAATGACAAAGAAAGAATCTTAAAAGCGGCCAGAGAGAGACAGAAAGTTACTTACAAAGGCTCCCCAGTCAGACTAGCGACTGATTTCTCAACAGAAACACATCAGGCAAGAAGGGAATGGAATGAAATATACAAAGTCATGCAAAGGAAGGGTCTGAATCCAAGAATACTTTACCCAGCAAGGCTAGCAAACAAAATTAAGAGTGAAATTAGGAGCTTCACAGACAAGAAAGGACTAAGGGAGTTTGTTACTACAAAACCAGCAATGCAAGAAATGTTAAAGGGCCTACTGTAAAAAGTAAAAATAGGAAACGAAAAAGGAACACAGGGGTAAAGAAAAAAAATGGCGACAAAGAAGTATTTATCAATAATAACTTTAAATGTAAATGGTTTAAATGCTCCAATCAAAAGACATAGGGTAACTGAGTGGATAAGAAAATGTGACCCACATATCTGCTGTCTACAGGAAACCCACCTCAGAAAAAAAGATGCCCACAGACTGATGGTGAAGGGATGGAAAAAGGTTTTTCAGGCGAATGGAAATAAAAAAAAAGCTGGGGTAGCAATACTTATATCTGATAAGTTAGATCTCAAAGTGAAAGACATAAAAAGAGATAAGGAAGGCCACTTCATTATACTAAAGGGAGCCATTCAACAAGAAGAAATAACTCCGGTAAACATATATGCACCCAATATAGGAGCACTCAAATACATAAAAAACTTCTGGAAGACATCAAGGGAGAGATTGACAGCAATAAAATCCTACTAGGGGACTTTAATACCCCACTATCAGCATTGGACAAATCCTCTAAACAAAAAATCAGCAAAGAAACATCAATCCTAAATGACTCACTAGAGCAGATGGACTTAATAGATATCTTCAGAACACTTCACCCCAAAGCCACAGAATATACATTCTTTTCAAGTGCACATGGGTCATTCTCAAAGATAGACAATATATTGGGGCACAGGCAAAGTCTCTTCAAATTCAAGAAGATAGAAATCATATCATGCATCTTCTCAGATCACAATGGCATAAAACTGGAAATCAACCACAATAAAAACAATCCAAAAAATAATCAAACACATGGCGACTAAACAGCATGTTCTGGGTTACCACAGAGATCAAAGAAGAAATAAAAAACATCATTGCAACAAACGACAATGAAAACACAACAATCAAAAATCTATGGGACACAGTGAAAGCAGTCTTGAGAGGGAAGTTCATAGCTCTACAAACCTACTGCATAAAACAAGAAACAATGAAAATAAATCACCTAACCCTGCAACTCAAAGATTTAGAAAGAGAGCAACAAGAAAAGCCCAGTGTAAGCAGAAGGAAGGAAATAATAAAGATCAGAGTGGAGATAAATGAAATGGAGACCAAAAAGACAATACAAAAGATCAATAAAGCCAAAAGCTGGTTCGTTGAAAAGATAAACAAGATTGATGAACCCCTAGCCAGGCTCACCAAGAAGCAAAGAGAGAGGAACATAATAAACAAAATCAGAAATGAAAGAGGAGAAATAACAGCAGACCCTACAGAAATACAGAGGATTGTTGAAGAATACTATGAACAACTCTATTCCAACAAACTGGACAACCTGGAGGAAATGGACATATTTCTAGAAAAATACAACATTCCAAAACTCAATCATGAAGAATCTAAAAATCTCAATAGGCCAATCACTATGAAAGAAAATGCAGCAGTAATAAAAAAGCTCCCAGCAAACAAGAGCCAGGGCTAGATGGCTTCACAGGGGAGTTCTACCAAACATTTAAGGAAGATCTAAAACCTATCCTCCTAAGACTATTCCAAAAATTTCAAGAGGAAGGAACACTTCCAAACTCATTCTATGAAGCCAGCATTACCCTAATACCAAAACCAGACAGAGACAACACAATGAAAGAGAATAACAGGCCAATATCTCTCATGAACATAGATGCCAAAATCCTTACCAAATCCTAGCAAATCGGATCCAACAGTACATCAGAAAGATCATACACCATGACCAAGTAGGATTTATCCCAGGGATGGTACAATATCCGCAAATCAATAAATGTGATACATCACATAAACAAATTAAGAGATAAAAACCACTTAATCATATCAATTGATGCAGAAAAAGCATTTGACAAAATCTAGCACCTGTTTTTGATAAAAACTCTCAGCAAGGTAGGAATAGAAGGATCTTACCTCAACATAATAAAAGCTATTTATGACAGATGCACAGCCAATATCATACTCAATGGGCAAAAATTAAAACCATTTCACCTTAGAACAAAAACAAGACTGGGTTGCCCACTCTTACCACTCCTGTTCGACATAGTACTGGAAGTATTAGCCATTGCGATTAGACAAGAAGATATAAAAGGTATCCAAATTGGAAAAGAAGAAGTAAAACTGTCCCTATTCGCTGATGACATGATATTGTACAAAAAAAACCCTAAAGACTCCATCAAAAAATTATTAGACAATAAATGAATTCGGCAATGTAGCAGGATACAAAATCAACACCAAGAAATCTATGTCATTTTTATACACAAATAGTGAAGGTAATGAAAGAGAGACTAAAAAAACAATCCTATTTACCATCACACCAAAAAAACTTAGATACCTAGGAATAAACTTAACTAAAGGGGTAAAAGACCTGTACTCAGAAAACTACAGGACGTTGAAAAAAGAGATAGCGGAAGACATAAACAGATGGAAGAACATACCATGTTCATGGATTGGTAGAATCAACATCATCAAAATGTCCATACTACGTAAAGAAATTTATATATTCAACGCAATCCCCATTATAATACCAATGGCATACTTTACAGACCTAGAACAAACTCTCCAAAAATTCATCTGGAATAAAAAAGACCCCGAATAGCTGCAGCAATCCTGAGAAAGAAGAACAAAGTAGGAGGGATCTCAATACCAGATATCAAGCTGTATTATAAAGCCACTATTCTCAATACTGCCTGGTACTGGCACAAGAATAGACATATAGATCAATGGAATAGAATAGAGAGCCCAGAAATTGACCCAAATCAATATGCTCAATTAATATTTGACAAAGGAGGCAAGAACATACAATGGAATCAAGACAGTCTCTTCAATAAATGGTGCTGGGAAAATTGGACAGATGTATGCAAAAAAATGAAACTAGACCACCAAATTACAGCATACACAAAACTAAACTCAAAATGGATAAAGGACTTAAATATAAAACAGGAAACCATAAAAACACTAGAGGTATACAAAGGCAACAAAATCTCAGACATATGCCAAAGCGTTTTCTTCACTGATACAGCCCCTAGGGCATTAGAAACTAAAGAGAAAATTAACAAATGGGACTACATCAAAATAAAAAGCTTCTGCACAGCAAAAGACACCATCAGCAAAACAACAAGAAAACCCACTACATGGTAGAACATATTTGCCAATGTTTTCACTAATAAAGGATTAATCTCCAACATTTATAGGGAACACGTACAAATTAACAAAAAGAAGACAAACAATCCAATCAAAAAATGGGCAAAGGACCTAAACAGACACTTTTCAAAAGAGGACATTCAAAAAGCCAAGAGACATATAAAAACATGTTCAAAGTCACTAATCATCCAAGTGATGCAAATCAAAACAACAATGAGATACCATCTCACACCTGTAAGAATGGCTATCATCAACAAATCAACAAACGACAAGTGCTGGAGAGGATGCGGAGAAAAAGGAACACTCGTGCACTGCTGGGAATGCAGACTTGTGCAGCCACTGTGGAGAGCAGTATGGAATTTCCTCAAAAAATTAAAAATGGATCTCCCTTTTGACCGTGTGATCCCACTCCTGGGAATATATCCTAAGAAACCAGAAACCCCAAACAGAAAGGACATATGCATCCCTATGTTCATGGCAGCACAATTTACCATAGCTAAAATTTGGAAACAGCCTAGGTGCTCATCAGAAGATGAATGGATTAGAAAGCTGTGGTACATCTACACAATGGAATACTATGCTGCTGTAAAAAGGAAGGAGTTCTTAACATTTGCAGCAGCATGGATGGAACTGGAGAACATAATGCTAAGCAAAAGGAGCCAGTCAATGAAAGAGAAATACCACATGTCCTCACTCATCTATGGATAATAATAACCATTATAACTGGAGAACAAAAAGAGATACAGAGGCAGGAGCATCAAACAGACTGTCTAATTACAGCAACAAGAACAGGGAGGATTGGTGGGGAGGTAACAGATCAGCCAAGGGACTTTTATGCATGCATTTAAGCATAACCAATGGACACAAAACATTGGGGGGTAGGGGAGGCGGGCGGAAGGGCAGGGGAAAAAAGAGATATATGTACTAATCATTGTAAAACTGTATGTAATTAATAAAAAATAAAAATAAATGTTTTCTGAATGAGAAAGAAAATTTAGGCAAGGGACCAAGTGAATGGTAGAACAATAAGTATTTGTGTAGTTGATAGAGCTGGTTTGAAACAAATGAAATAATGGTTGTAAATTCTTCTGTTTATCTAATACTTCATAGTAAACAATTTATACACTTGCTATCTTATTTGAATATTATAAGATGCTTGTGAGATAAGCAGAGTACAGATTGTTATCTCTGATAGAGAGAAGTGAGGCTAAATGAGGTGAAGAGGGACTACATGAAAGAACTGGAATTGCAGATCCAGTGCTCCTTCAAATATATTGCACAAACTCTTATTTTCAAATAATTTTTTTTCTAAATAAATAAATAAATAAATAAATAAATAAATAAATAAGTGGTACATATGCACAATGGAATACTATGCTGCTGTAAAAAGGAAGGAACTCCTATCATTTGCAACAGTATGGATGGAGTTGGAGAGCATTATGCTAAGTGAAATAAGTTCATCAGAGAAAGATAAATATCACATGCTCTCGCTCATCTGTGGATTATAAAGAACAACTTAAACCAATGAACAAAATCTGATGTAGAGACAGAGAAGCATCGATCAGATGATCAAAACTCAGAGGGAAGTAGAGAAGGGTGGGGGTAAGGGGAGGAGATCAACCAAAGGACTTGTATGCATACATGTAAGCATAAGCGATGGATGTGGACAACAGGGAGTAAGGGTGAGGGCAGGACTGGGGGTATGAGAAGACATTGGGGGGATAAGGACATATTTATAATATTTTAATCAATAAAGAAAAAATTTTAAAAAAGAAATACTGCTATCTTGTGGACAGTCTCAGAACAAAACCCTACTGAGGAATTCCATAAGTCTAAAAATAAAACATTTTCCCACAGCCCCCTTAAGCTGTCCTCTTGTTTTATTAGTTTTTTTCTATTTGGTTTTCTGATTATGTGATTATTACTACCTGATCTTATAATTTATTGATCCAATGCTCAGCTTCCCCTCAATCTCCTGTGTATTCTTTTCATTGTGTTTTTATTTGTGACATCATTCTTTATTTCCAACTATTCTTTTCTCAGAGTTCCTATATCTTTTCTCACGTAGTGGAGCATCTTTATCATCCTTTTGAACTCTATGTCAGAAAATTTTATTACCTCCATTTCATTTATCTCTCCTTCTGTGGAATGATCTTCTTCTTTCATTTGGGAGTTATTTTTTTTTTTGTTCTTTCCATTATGGCTGCTTGTTGGGGTTGTGACTATGTTTTAGATAGATATTGTATGCCTCTCAATCATTAATGCAGGACCATGTAAAATGCTGTTACTAATTAGTTCAGACAAAAACTCCCAACATTCACAGACCTGCCTCTTCTGACAGAACTATTGGACTCATTCTTGAGTAGTCAGTCCTCAGGTTCTCATTCATAGGTGTGGCAAGAAGTTTCCAACAGGATGGTGAATTGTTACTTCATGGAGGCTAATTGTTATTCTCAGTCGCTTAAGAGACATCTGAAGCTCCACACAATAGGGCAAGGGGTTTTCCTGGCGGGAAAACATTCTTCCCACCAGGCAAAAGCTGCCTGGATAGCAAAAGTCTGCCTGTGAAAGATCTCCTTCCTAGCACGAGAGGATGACTCTGCATAGAAACCGGATGTCTGCCTGCTGAGTTCTAACTCCAGAGCCTCCAACTGTGGCTTCTCCTTTCATGGCTCCAATCTAACTGCTCTCCCTCTGGTGGAATACAGGCTGAATTGCTACACACAAAATTTTGTGCATTGGCCCTTTAAGAGGTTGCTTGCATTCCCAGCCATCTAGTAATCAGTTCAATCGCACCCTGGTAATCAATTCTGTGAGCATGCAAAGAAAAACCCAATTGACAAATTCAGAGATAGCTCATCATTGCAGGAAGATGCTGAAACAGTGCCCTCTTGTGGAAATTCTGAGAATAGCTCTCTGTAAGAAACTGCCAGCCTTAAAAAAAATCCAATTGAGGATCTGAGAAAGTTCTCACTCCACAGAGCAGTTTTGAAATACTGTCCTCTTGTGGACAATCTGAGAACAGCTGGATTGTAAGGAATGAGGTGCAATAGCGCCTGCTTGTGGGCATTCTGAGAATAGCCTGGTAAGAGATTTAGTTGCAATAAGGTGCTTTTGGGGCATTCTGAGAACAGAACCATAACAAGGGATTAAGTGCAGTGGCGCACTATTGTGGGCATTCTGAGGATAGCACCTAGAAAGGGATTAGGTGCAAAAGCACTCTCTTGGGGGTATTCTGAGAACAGTAGCCTAGTAAGAGTGTAGGCGCATAGTACCCTTTTTTGGGCAGTCTGAGGAGAGCACCTTAGTGCCTTCTTGTGGACATTCTGAGAAAAGCATACTAGTAAAAAATTGGGTGCAATGGCACCTGCTTTTTGTGGTTAGGAGGAATTCTGCCTGGTTAGTGAGGAACTGGAATAATGTCTTCTTATGTGAGAACAGCACTCTAGTGAGGCATTAGGCATAATGGTGCCCACTTGTAAGCATTCTGAGAACAGCACCCTGGTAAGGGATGAAGTGCAATGGTGCCTGCTTGGGGCATTCTGAGCACAGAAGTCTAGTATGGGGCTAGATACAATAACACCATCTCTTGGCTTTGTGAGAATTAAAACTTAAGGAGGTTTTAAGCACAATACCACTGTCATGTAGGCATTCTTGAAATGGTACCATAATAAGACATTATGTAATGAGGTGCCCTGTTGTGGACATTCTGGGATTATCATTCTATCCTGGGATTAGATGCAATTGTGTTCTTTTGTGGGCATTCTGATAACAGCAGCCTAGTTAGAGACTAGGAACCTTCTTTTTGCCATTCTGAAAACAGCTCTGAGGTGCTATCTTGTGGAAATTCTGAGAACTGCACCCTAATTAGAGACTAGGTCCAATGGCACCCACTTTGGGGCATTCAGAGGACAGCATGCAAAGGTGATCACTTTTGGGAATTCTGAGCAGAGCAGCCTAGTGAGGCATAAGGAACAATAGCACCCTCTTAGGCGCATTGTCAGAAAAACACCCTACTACTGGATTAGGTGCAATGACACACTCTTGTGCATAGTCTCAGAGCAAAACCCTAGTAAGGAATGCTGTGAGTTTGAAAATAAAACCTTCCCCACAAATCACTTAAGGTCTCCTCCTGTATTTTTTGTTGTTGTTGTTGTTTTGTTTCTCTGATTGAGTGATTTTTTTCTACCTTGCCTTCTAATTCACCAATCCATCGTCACTTCCTCTAATGTGCTGTGTATTCTAACATTGTGTTTTTATAAGTACCATGAAATTCTTTATTTCCGACTATTCTTTTTTTTCATAATTACCATATCTTTGCTCATGTGGTGGAGCATCTTTAATATCATTATTCTGAACTATATCAGATAAGTTTCTTATCTATATTTAATTTATCATTTTGTTTTTTCTAAAGAATTCTCTTATTCTTTCATTTGGAAATTATTTTTGTATAACACACAGTGAAGTGTGTTTCTCCCACAGACAGGTACATTCCCACCACAGGAAGATGCATTTTCCCCACAGGAAAAAGCAATTCTCCCACAGGTAGATGGGTTTGTGCACAGAAGATGTGTTACCCCATATGACATTGCATTTCCCAACGTTAAGATGAGTTCCTCACAGGAGGTGCGTTTCCCTTACAGGAAGGTGCATTCCACCACAGGAATATGTATTCGGCCATAGAAGGTATGGGAATATGTGTTTCTCCCACAGAAAAGTGTGTTTCCCCCACAGAAAGAAATATTTCTCCCCACAGGAAGATGTGTTTTCTGAAATAAGATGCTTTTCCCTCACAAGAAGGTGAATTTTTCTGTAGGAAGGTGTGCTTCGCAAACAAGAAGGTGGATTCCTCCAAAGGAAGATGTGCTTTTCACACAGGAAGGTGGGTAGCCCACACTGGAAGACGCATTTTCCCCACAGAAAGATGGATCCTCTCACAGGAAGGTACTTTTCCTCTATAAGAAGATTGTTCCCCAGAGGAAGGTGCAGGAAGATGATTTCCCCCACAGGAAGGTGTGTTTTGCCCCCAGGAACATGGATCCACCCCCCTCCCCCAGGAAAGTGCATTTCTCCCACAAGAAGATGCATTCTCCCACAGGAAAATGAGTTTTCCCACATGAAGGTGTTTTCCCACACACACACACTGGACTGTGCATTTTCCCCACAGAAAGGTGAGTCCCTCCACAGGAAGATGTGTTTGGCCACAGGAATGTGTGTGAAGATGAGTTTCTCCCACAGGAAGATGTGTTCGGCCACAGGGTGGTGCATTCCCCCACAGGTAGGTTTTTTTCTCTCACAAGAAAACGTGTTTCCCCACAGAAACATGCTTTTCTCTCATAGAATGGTGCATTTCCCCATAGATGTGGATTTCAACCAGGAAGATGCATTTCTCCAACAGAAAGATGGGTTCCCCTATGGGGAGGTGCATTTTCTCCAGAAGGTACCTTTTCTCCACAGGATGGTGATTTCCCTCACAAGAAATTGCATTTCTCTTACAGGAAGATCTATTCCTTCATAGGAAGGGGAAGAAAGATGCATTTCTCCCACAGGAAGGCGGGGGGATATTTTCCCACATAGGAAAGTGTGTTTGTCCCACAGGAATATGTACTCCCCCACAGGAAGATGAGTTCCCCCAAAGAACATGAATTCCCTTCATACGAAATTTTGTTCCCCCACAGGAAAATGTGTTCTCCCACAGGTTGGTGAGTTTTCCCATAGGAAGGTGTTTCCCCAATTGGAACTGTGCATTTCCCGCAGAGGAAGGTGTGTGCAGGAATATGTGGGAAGATGAATTTCTCCTACAGAAAGATGTGTTTTCCCCACAGGAAGATGGATTTCTGTCACAGGAAAGTGCTTTCCCTCCACAGGAAGATTCTTCCATAAGAAGATGGGTTCCCCCTCAAAAAGGTGCACTTTACCCAACAGGAAGATACCTTTACCTTAAGATATTTGTCCATAGGAAGTTGGAGAAATGCATTTCCCTCACTGGAAGATGAGTTCCCACACCAGAAGGTATATTTCTCTTAGAGGAAGATGCATTTTTCTACAGGAACATGTGTTCCTTCAAAAGAAGCTGTGCTTCCAACACAGAAAGAGGTGTTTCTGACACAGGAAGATTCATTTCCGGACAGGAAGATGGGATTTCCTACAATAAGGTGTGTTTCCCTCACAAGAGGAATTCCCCACTGGAAGATACAGGAAAATATGTTTCTTCCATAGGAAGGTGTGTTTTTCCTACAGGAAGGTGTGTTTTATCTCTTAGGAAGTTATGTTTTTTCCATAGAAAATTTCATTCCCCACACATGATGATGGTATGCTACCCATACAGGAAAGTGCACTTTCACTCTGGAAGATGGGTTTTCCCCACAGGAAAGAGCCTTTCCTCCACATGAAGATGTGTTTCTCCACAGGAAAGTCCATTTCCCCCATAGGAAAGTGCATTTACCCCATCAGATGTGTTCCCTTACATCAGAGTGTATTTCCACCACAGAAAGGTGCATTTCTCCCCAGTAATATGTATTTTCCCAAGAGATAGATTCCCTTATTGGAAACTGTGTCCCCCCACATGAAGATGCATTTTCTTCTCTGGAAGGTGCATTTCCTGACCAGAAAGTGTGTTTTCCCACAGGAAGATGTGAGAAGATGCTTCCCCCTAGAGGAAGGTGCGTTTCCCCCACAAGAATGTGTTTCTCCAGAGGAAGGTGTGTTTCCCACATGGGAAGATGAATTACATCACAGGAAGGTGCATTTCCCACACAAGGAGTTTGATTCTCTCCACAAGATGTGTTCTAAGTGGGAAGGTGCGGAAATATGTTTTCCCCCTTCTGGAATGTACGTTTCCCCTTGAGGAACAGTTTTCCCATAGGAAAGTGTATTTATTCCCTCATAAAGTTGCATATTCCCCACAGGAAGATGTACTTCTCCAAGGAAAGGTGTGATCCCACACAGGAAGATGAATTTCCCCAAACGAAGGTATGTTCTCCACACCAGAAGGTAGACTTCTCATAGGAAGATATGTTTCACCCACAGGAAGATGAGTTTTCCTACAGGAAGATGGTTGCCCCCAAAGAAAGTGTATTTCCCCCACAGGAAACTATGACCTCCACAGGAAGATTCATTAATACACAGGAAGGTGTGTTTCCATACAGGAAGGTGGGGAAAGATGTGCTCCCCGATAGGAAAGTGCATTTCCCAAGAAGAAGGTGCATTTCCCCCAAAGCAAGTTTTTGGGTTTTTTCTTTGTTTGTTTTTATCTGAAGAGTATATTCATTATATAATATTCTTTTTTAAAAATTTCTTTTTGATCAAGGTATTACAATTGTGTCCTCATCCCCCTTATAACCCTAATCC
The DNA here is from genome assembly GCA_004026665.1 of Murina feae. Lineage (NCBI taxonomy): Eukaryota > Metazoa > Chordata > Mammalia > Chiroptera > Vespertilionidae > Murina > Murina feae. Next base: position 14,113 of record PVJC01018314.1, on the reverse strand, counting down.
TCCTCAAACCACTTATGCTGTTATTCTCCTGTTGTCTAAGTCCACTGTTTTGGCTTATATGTATGCATACACATTCTTTGGTTAATCTCTTCCTCCCACCTCCACCTTCCCCACCCTCCCTCTGGGGACAAATAGACTGATCACTGCATCTCTGTGTCTAGATCTATGTTGTTCTCTATATTCCACAGGTGAGTGAGATCATATGATATTTATCTTTCTCTGACTGGCTCATTTCACTTAGCATAATACTCTCCAGTTCTATCCATGCTGTTGCAAATGGCAAAAACCCCTTCCTTTTTACAGCAGCATAGTATTCCATTGTGTAGATGTACCACAGTTTTCTAATCCATTCATTTGCTGATGGGCACTTAGGCTGTTTCCAGATCTTAGCTATGGTAAATTGTGCTGCTATGAACATAGGGATGCATATATCCTTTCTAATTGGTGTTTCTAGTTTCTTGGGATATAGCCTGGAAGTGGGATTACTAGGTCAAATGGCAGTTCTATTTTTAGTTTTTTGAGGAAACTCCATACTGTTCTCCACAGTGGCTGTACCAGTCTGCATTCCCACCAGCAGTGCAGAAGGGTTCCTTTTTCTCCACATCCTCTCCAACACTTCTTTTTGTTGATTTGTTGATGATAGCCATTCTTACAGGTGTTAGATGATACCACATTGTTGTTTTGATTTGCATCTGTCATATAATTAGTGACTTTGAACATGTTTTCATATGTCTTTCGGCCTTCTGTATGTCTTCTTTTGAAAAGTGTCTATTTAGGTCCATTGCCCATTTTTTGATTGGATTCTTTATCTCCTTTTGTTAAGTTGTATGAGTTCCCTGTAAATGTTGGAGATTAAACCCTTATCAGTGATATCATTGGCAAATATATTCTCCCATGCAGTGGGCTTTCTTATTGTTTTGTTGATGGTTTTCTTTGCTGTGCAAAAGCTTTGTATTTTGATGTAGTCCCATTTGTTTATTTTCTCTTTAGCTTCCGTTTCCCTAGGAGCAGTATCATTGAAGAAATTCCTTTGGCACATGTTTGCAATTTCGCTGCCTGTGGATTCCTCTAGTATTTTTATGGTTTCCTGTTTTACATTTAAGTCCTTTATCCATTTTGAGTTTATTTTTGTGTATGGTGTGAGCTCATGGTCTAGTTTCATCTTTTTGCATGTATCTGTCCAATTTTCCCAACATCATTTATTGAAGAGACTGTCTTGACTCCATTCTATGCTTTTGCCTCCTCTGTTGAATACTAATTGGGCATAGTAGTTTGGATCAATTTCTGAGTTCTCAGTTCTACTCCATTGACCTATATGTCTGTTCTTGCACCAGTCCAAGCTGTTTTAAGAACAGTGGCTTTCTAATACAGCTTGATACCTGGTACTGAGATCCCACCTACTTTACTCTTCTTTCTCAGGATTGCTGCAGCTATTTGTGGTCTTTTATTAGCCAGATGAATTTTTGGATAGTTCATTCTAGGTCCGTGAAATATACCATTGGTATTTTAATGGGGATTACATTGAATCTATAGATTGCTTTAGGAAGTATGGACATTTTGATTATATTGATTCTACCAATTCATGAGCACGGTATGTTCTTCCACCTGTTTATGTCTTCCTCTATCTCTTTTTTCAGTGTCCTGTTGTTTTTTGCATATTAAGTCTTTTACCTCCTTAGTTAAGCTTATTCCTAGACATCTTAATTTTTGGTGCAATGGTAAATAAATGGTTGCAGAACAAACCAGAAGTTTTCTGTAGCTTTGGGTGAAAATGGTAAATAGGATTGTTTTTTTTTTTTATCTCTATTTCTGTAAGTTCACTATTAGTGTAAATAAATGCCATAGATTTCTTGGCATTAGTTTTGTATCCTGCTACATTGCTGAATTTGTTTAGTAAGTCTAATAATTTTTAATGGAGTCTTTAGAGTTTTCTATGTACAGTATTATGTCATCTGCAAATAAGGACAGTTTTTCTTCTTCTTTTTCCAATTTGGATGCCTTTTATTTCTTCTTCTTGTCTGATCGCAATGGCTAATACTTCCAGTACTATGTTGAACAGGAGTGGTGAAAGGGGGCATCCCTGTCTTGTTCTTGTTTATAGGGGGCAAAGACTTTAGTTTATGATGTTTGAGTATGATGTTGGCTGTGTGTTTGTCATATATAGCTTTTATTATTTTGAGGAATGATCCTCCTGTTCCAACCTTGCTGAAAGTTTTTATCAAAAATGGTGTTGAATTTTGTCAAATGCTTTTTCTGCATCAATTGATATGACTACGTAGTTTTTATCTCTCAATTTGTTTATGTGATGTATCATGTTTATTGATTTGCAGATATTGTACCATCCTTGCATCCCTGGGATAAATCCTACTTGGTCATGGTGTATGATCTTTCTGATGTACTGCTGGATCCCATTTGCTAGGATTTTGTTGAGTATTTTGGCATCTATATTCATGGGGGATATTGGCCTCTAGTTCTCTTTCATTGTGGTGTCTTTATCTGGTTTCGGTATTAGGATGATGCTGGCTTTGTAGTGTGAGCTTGAAGTAAACCTTCCTCTTGAATTTTTTGGAATATTCTCAGGAGGATAGGTTTTAGTTCTTCCTTGAATGTTTGGTAAAACTCCCCTGTGAAGCCATGAGGCTCTGGGCTTTTGTTTGCTGGGAGCTTTTTGATGACTGCTTCAATTTCTTCCATAATGATTGGCCTATTGATATTTATAGAGTCTTCCTGATTGAGTTTTGGAAGATTGTATTTTTCTAGGATATGTCCATTTACTCTAGGTTGTCTACTTTGTTGGAGTATAGTTGTTCATAATATTTTTTAACAATTCTTTGAATTTCTGTGGGCTCTGTTGTTATTTCTCCTCTTTCATTTCTGATTTTGTTTATTTGTGTCCTCTCTCTTTGCTTTTTGGTGAGTTTGGCTCTAGGCTCATCAATCTTATTTATCCTTTCAAACAACCAGCTCTTGGTTCATTTTTCTTTTGTATTGTTTTTTTGTCTCTATGTCATTAATTTCTGCTCTTATCTTTATTATCTCCTTCCTTCAGCTCACTCTGGGCTTTTCTTTTTGCTTCCTTTCTAATTCTTTGAGTTGTAGCGTTACATAATTTACTATAATTTTTTCTTGTTTTTTTGAAGTAGGCTCTCAGAGCTATAAACTTACCTCTCAGGACTGCTTTCATTTTGTCCATAGGTTTTGGATTGTTGTGCTTGCATTGTCATTAGTTTCCAGGATGTTTTTAATTTCTTCTTTGATCTCATTGGTAACCCAATCATTATTTAGTAGCATGCTATTCAGCTTCCAAGTGTTTGAGTTTTGGGGATTGTTTTTGTTGTAGTTGATTTCCAGTTTTATGCCATTGTGATCTGATACTTGGTATAATTTCAATCTTCTTGAATTTGGGGAGACTTTGCTTGTGACCCAATATGTGGTTTGTTTTTGAAAATGTCCCATGTGCACTTGAGAAGAATATATATGCTGTGGCCTTGGGGTGAAATGTTCTGAAGATGTCAATTAAGTCCACCTGATCTAGTGAGTCATTTAGGATTGCTGTTTCTTTGCTGACTTTTTTGTCTAGAGGATTTATCCAGTGATGTCAGTGTTGTGTTTAAGTCTCCTACTATGATTGTACTGTTTTCAATCTCTCCTTTGATATTTTCCAGGAGTTTTTTTTATATATTTGGGTGCTCCTGCATTGGGTGCATATATGTTTATTAGGATTATATCCTCTAGTTGTATCAATCCCTTTAGTATTATGAAGTGGCCTTTCTTATCTTTTGCTATGGCTTTCACTTTGAAGTTAATTTTGTCAGATATAAGAATTTCTACCCCTGCTTTTATTCCCTTTCCTTTTGTCTGAAAGATATTTTTCCATCCCTTCACTTTCAATCTGTGTGAGTCCCTTGTTCTGAGGGGGGTCTCTTGTAGACAGTATATATATGGGTCATGTCTTTTTATCCATTCACCCACTCGGTGTCTTTTTATTGGAGCATTTAGTCTGTTTACATTTAAAGTTATTGTTGAAAGGTACTTGTTTGAAGTAATTTCTATTTTTGTGCCTGGGTTTAGTATAATGAAATGGCCGTCCTTATCTCTTTTTATGTCTTTCGCTTTGAGATCTAATTTGTCAGATATAAGTATTGCTACCCCAGCTTTTTTTTTCATTTCCATTCTCCTGTAAAACCTTTTTCCATCCCTTCACCATCAGTCTGTGTGCATCTTTTTTTCTGAGGTGGTTTCTTGTAGACAGTAGATATGTGGGTCATGTTTTCTTATCCACTCAGTTACCCCTGTCTTTTGATTGGGGCATTTAATCCATTTACATTTAAAGTTATTATTGATAAATACTTCTTTGTCACCATTTTTATTCTTTACCCCTGTGTTCCTTCTTCATTTCCTATTTTTACTTTTTACAGTAGGCCCTTTAACATTTCTTGCATTGTTGGTTTGGTAGTAACAAACTCCCTTATTCTTTTCTTGTCCGTGAAGCTCCTAATTTCACCCTCAATTTTGATTGCTAGCCTTGCTGGGTACAGTATTCTTGGATTCAGAACCTTCCTTTACATGACTTTATATATTTCATTCCATTCCCTTCTTGCCTGATATGTTTATGTTGAGAAATCAGTCGCTAGTCTGATTGGTGAGCCTTTGTAAGTAACTTTCTGTCTCTCCCTGGCCACTTTTAAGATTCTTTCTTTGTCATTGGTGTTTATCAATTTAATTATAATGTGCCTTGACATTGGTATTTTGGGGTTCATTTTGTTTGGAACTCTGTAAGCTTCTTGGATTTTTATGGGACTACTCGTACATATAACCGGAAAGTTCTCTGTCATTATTTCTTCCAATAAGCTTTCTATTCCTTGCTCAGTTTCCACTCCTTCTGACTCCCTTATTACACAGATATTGTTTCTTTTTGTATTGTCCCAAAGTTCCCTTAGGCTCTCCTCCTGCTTTTTAATTTTTTTTCTAGAAGCTGCTCTGTTTGGGTATTTTTTTCTATCTTGTCTTCTAGATCACTGATGCGATCCTCTGCTTCATCTAGTCTACTGTTGATGTCTTCTATTGAGTTCTTTATGGTAGTGATGTCACTTTTCATTTCTTCTTGGTTCTTCAACATTTCCTCTTGGTTTTTGCACATATTGTTGAATTTGTCTTCTATTCTTCTCAACCACTTTATGACCATTTCTCTGAATTCCTTCTCTAACAAGTTGGTTGCCTCCATTTCGTTTACTTCCTTTTCTGGTGAAGCCTGTTTCTCTTTAATATATGGACTGTTTCTTTGTCTCCCCCATGGTCTCTCTTCTCTGGGTGTCTGTTTACGTGGTTCTCTCTCTCCTGCGTTGATTTAAATGCACAAAATACCACACAACAAGGCACACTGCATGAAATACTGAACACAGATGTATTCACGATACTAATAACTCCAAATAAAGGTGGCCACCAGAGAAAAGAGAATTAGGGGAAAGAGGAGGAGTAAAAGAAAAAGGGGAAAAAATAAAAAAAAGAGTGTAAGAATGAAATTGGGAGAGGGATAAAGAAAAAAAGGTAAGAGAGATAGGAAAGAGAGAGAAATAAAAGATGGGAAGAAACTATATAGGGTGGGGATTCTAATAGAGTAGCCACTAATTTCAATGAATGTCTGCAACAGATACCTAGAGATGAATACCAACTATAAACAAACACTAATTTCAAGTGAGATGAGGGAAACCAGCAGCAACAAAATAACCAAAGGATAAAAAAAAATTTAATTAAAATAAAGCAGTATAATCAGCAATAAAACTAACAACAGCTTAGCGATGGAGAGAGAGAGAGAGAGAGATGAAAGATAAGAGAGAAAAATATGGATAGTGTAGAAAGAGAAGAGTGAGATGAGTATGGACTTAGAGCAGGGGATTGGAAATTAGATATATAAGTAGGGTGAAATTTTAAGAGGAGTTAAAAAAGAGGGAGTAGGGATACTTTAAAGCAGGACTGAGGTAAGAGAAACTGGACAACAAAAGGAGAAAGGTGAGGAAGAGAGTGTTGGTATAAAGGTAAGATTGAGATTGAGTGAAGTGATGCTCAAAGGAGAAATGAAAATAGAACGTGGAATGCTAATCACAAAATAAATTAGGGGGAAAATAAAATTAAACCATAAAAGGTAAAATAGTAGTAGTAATAATATTGATAAAAAGTAAAATCGTAATAATTAAAAAAGTAAACTCAAGTGAGAAAAAAAGAGAAATAAAAAAAATTAGTTTCTTTGGTAAAAGGTGAAAAAATTAAAATTAAAATGTACAGTAGTGAGGGTCATTCACTTCCTCTTCTCTTCAGTTTGACTCTCCTTTGTTCTGTCAGGTATTTAGGTGAGGATTGAAGTTACCTGTGATACACTGCTCTTCCATGTTGTGGATCACAGTCCTAATTTTAAAGCGGGCAGTATTTCTTTGTTTCCAGACTGCCTGTTTACAGCAGGGTCAGTTTTTTGTTCAGCCTCTGGGTGGCAGTATTCCTGGAATGCCCTTCAGAGTTTGCAGTCCTCTCTAGCTATTATGTAGGCCTTGTTTTCCTTACTGCACTTAATACTTGTTTGGGGGAGTGGTCTGCCCCAAAGCTGGTTTTTGTGTTTCTCCCTGCTTTGATCCCCAGGTTCCACAAAAAAAAAATGTTCCCCTGCAGTCTCTGTCAGTGACCCCACCTGGGTGCTCCTGTGTGATGGGCTCAATAATCAAGAGCGAGGATTTAATGAGAGAATAGAGGGGGGAAAAAGAAAAAAGATATCCCAGTCACTTCCGCGTGTCCTCTCTCCCCTGGCCCTAGCAGCCGCGACACTGGCAAAGTCCAAGGCTTCCGTCTCATACCCAATCGAGCTATGGGTCAATTTTTTCAGAATTCTTTTCTGCCAGCAGCCCCACAGTTTCCCCTCCCCATCGTGAATTTTGCTGGCCTCAAAGCGGTGGAGGGATTTGAGGGGTGCAGATTTCCTCTGGGCACCCGCGTGTGGGCGCACACACACTCGGTCATCTCCCACCTGGAACAAATCACAACTTTATCTCAGCAAATTCTAACCTTTCCATGGGAGGATGCAAGTCTCCTCCGAGGCTGCATCTCCATGGGCTCTGGTGCTCCTGGGATCCTGGGTGGTCCCGGGGCACCTCTGCTGCAGGACTCTTGGATGTGTTGGCTTGTGATGTGAGGCACTCTCACCCTTCGGATGGCGAGGACTCCCACACAGAGCCACCACTCCAGGAGAAATCTCAGCACCAAGTGGTTGCCCTGGGCTCTCCAGCAGACCCCGGTCAAAAACTGTCACTCCCACCTGAATCTCCCGTGCCAATTCAGGGTGGGTACCACTGGCTTCAGCTGCTCAGTTTGCTCCCGAAGAAGATGCAGGACATGTCTGTCTATACGGAAGCCATTTTTGTCACAATTCAGATCTCATAGTCAAGGTTCAGAGCAAGTATGGGTTCTAAACCTCTTCAATGAGAGTGAATCCCATGCGCTGTGTAGGACCAACCGGAAACAATGCCAAGAGTAATGAGCTGACCATGAGGAAAACAATCTGGCCTGGTCTGCTCACTGAAGCCAATATTACGCTTTTTATCGGGGAGGACTTATGTTCGGGGAGGCCTTATTATCGGAGAGGTCTTATTTTTAGGGAGGTCTTATTTTCAAGGGGATGCCTTATATTTCAGTGAGAGGCAAAACTGTAAGTAGGTGTTATTTTGGAGGTATGTCTTACTTCTTGGTAAACAGAGTAAAAGTATTGCTACCCCAGCTTTTTTTTTTCCTTTCCATTTGCCTGAAAGATATTTTTCCATCCCTTCACTTTCAGTCTGTGTGAGTTCCTTGTTCTGAAGTGGGTCTCTTGTAGACAGCATATATATGGGTCATGTCTTTTTATCAATTCAGCCAGTCGGTGTCTTTTTATTGGAGCATTTAGTCCATTTACATTTAAAGTTATTATTGAAAGGTACTTGTTTGAAGTCGTTTCTATTTTTGTACCTGTGTTCTTTCTTATCTTTTTATTTCTTCTTTTTATAGCATTCCCTTTAGCATTTCTTGCATTGCTGGCTTGGTAGTGATAAACTCCTTTAGGCTTTTTTTTTGTCAGTGAAGATCTTGATTTCCCCTTCAATTTTGATTGATAGTCTTGTTGGATAGAGTATTCTTGTATTCAGTCCTTCGCTTTGTAATGCTTTGTATACTTTCTTCCATTCCCTTCTAGTTTGATGTGTTTCTGTTGAGAAATCATTTGATAATCTGATGGGATATCCTTTGTATGTAACTCTCTGTCTCTCTCTTGCAGCCTTTAAGATTCTCTCTTTGTCCTGTACATTTGCCAGCGTAAATGGTCTTTTGGGATTCATCTTGCTTGGGACTCTCTGTACTTTTGTAACTTTTTCCCTCCCCATATCTGGGAAGTTTTCTGTTATTATTTCCTCAAATATATTTTGTAATCCTTGCTGTTCTTCTTGTCCTTCTTGCAGCCCTATTATGCCTATGTTACTTTGTTTCATGTTGTCTCAAAGCTCCCTTAGGCTCTCTTCCTGCTTTTTATTTTTTTTTCTCCAGTTGCTGTTCAGATTGAGCTTATTTCTCTACCTTATCTTCTAACTCACTAATTCGGTCCTCTTCTTCTTCTAGTCTACTATTGAAACCTCCAATGGTGTTTTCGATTGTAGCTATATCACTTTTCATTTCTTTCTGATTCTTGCATAGGTTGTTGACTTTCTCATTCATCTGGTGAACGAATTTTACAACCATTTCTCTGAATTCTTTTTCCGTCATGTTTCATGCTTCAATTTCACTAATTTCCTTTCTTGGCAACTCCTCATTTTCTTTTCTCTAGGGATTGTGTCATCTCCCCATTCTGACTGTCTCCAGAAGTTTCAAACATGGAATTTGTGGACCTGAGCCATGTGCAGTGGGAGCTTCTCACCACCCTAGTGTCACTGAAGAGCTCTGACACTAAGATGTCTGGTTGTCATTTGTTGGTGGGAACCAGGCTCACTCAGAGTCAGTGTTGTCAGTGCTCAGTGTAGCCTTGTGTGCACACTTAGAATCAGGGACCTGGCCTACACTGAGCTGAAATAGAGATCCCCGTGGAGTCTCTTGAAAATCAGAACCCTCTGGCATGTGCCAGGAATCAGCGGGCCTCAATAATTGTTATGCCCAGATTTCGTGATCCACAAAATTGTTATGCCCAGATTTCGTGATCCACTTAGGGAGCCTGTGTCTAATGCAAAAACACAGAGACTTTATTTGAGCTATCTCAAGTTCTGTCCCACACACATTCACTGATGCAGTGGTAGAGCGGGGAGAGAGGGCGAGGTTCAGGAAAACAGAGGATTTATAGGGGGTCTGGAAGTAGTGGGTGATTGTTCAAGGAAAGGGTCAGGGTTTGGTTGCATAGGGGGGAGGATGCAGTTAGCCTAATTTGGACTTGGGTCATTTCCTCTGCATCCCTATTGGCCAGTTGGAAAAGGGGTGGTTGAGCAACTGGAAACTTCAGGGAGTCATTCTGATTTGACCCTATCATTCCCACCTTGTCATGAGACTCACGGGCCCAATCATGGGCCAATTTTGCATTTCTACCTCACCATCACCTGCTGATTTTGGTTGTGGGGGTAACACGTGAGAACCTTTCTTTATAACTGCCCCCTCGAGTTCATTATTTGCAAATATACTCCTTTCCCCCCTGAGGCCCCAAAGGGAGTATTCTGTTTATCTACCCTTCCCTCAAAGCTCCCTACCCTCTGTTAGGGCAGGGCTTGACATTCATTGCAAGACCAGCTTCCTCCTCATCCCTTCCCCACCTCTTTGTGCATTTGGTAGTAGAGTCATAACATGCTACAGGCTGATAACCACTGGGACAAAGAGTAGTTACGATTATTTCTGTCAAGCAGATGTCCTTTCTGTGTGAACAGAGCTCCCTTCTCCATGTCCCACATACAAGAAGAGGGCTTGAACCAGTTCCTTCCCTGGAGGCGCCCTGCATAGCAGGGGGCCTCCTACACCCTTTCCAGGTCCTCTAGCCTTGACAGGTCTGAGTTCACATCCTGAGCAGGATCTGAGCCTCGCCCTCCAAAAGACCAGCCCCCTAGCCTGGGCCTCTCCCCGGGTGCCAACAGGTACTCCTCTTGAGTGCCAACAGGTTCAGCTGCGTGTGGCCCCCGGAGGTAAGTCAGGGAGGGGGCCCGGGCACTGGTGTTGGGGCAGCTCTGCAGGTGACGGTGGAGACTTCTGGATCTGTGCCTCCACCCTGTCCTTGGGGCCCCATCTGACTACTTGCTGGGATCTTGCAGAAGCATCAGAAACACCTCCTCTAAGGTGGTATCTGTGATTACGCAACCTGTCAGGCACAGGCAGTGCCGAGGGAGAGCCTCCTCTGCAGGCCTCTGGATAGGGCAGCAGCCCCACATCCCGAAGTCTTTTCAACCTGCTGCCGACACCCCACCCATGTAAGAGCAGCAGGTGCTCCAGGACAGTGAGCCTGTCCAACAGGATGAAGCACTGAGGACATACTCTCAGCTCCTTTCTGAACGGAGCCAAGTCTGTCTGCAGGTTCCTGCAGTCTGCAAGGGTGGCCCCAGAGGTGGGCCCATGCAGCTCTATCACCAGTGACATTCTACTCAGTTTGGGCTGCCCTCACTCGAGAGTGGTGGACCCAGGCACTCACTCCTGCAATTCCAAGAGTTGTGGGGGTGGCCAGGAAGAGAACATGTGGTCCTCTATGGGCAGGAGCCAGTCCTTAGGGGGCCCCCACCCCAACACAGTCATCAGGATGCAAGGCAGAACTTATCAGACGTGGGATGTGCTCCGTGTTCCTGGACTGCCCTCTGTGTAGGCTGCAAAGCCTGCAAGAACTTGAGTAAAATTAGTTATGTATTTCAGCCTTTACTCACCAAAATCTGTAGAGTCCCCACTGGTTTCCAGGGCAGTCTTTCAGGCTGCTTCATCTGCAGCTCAGTTGCCCCTTGCCTCTGTGAAGTTTCCATACTCTGCAACAGCTCTCTGTCCCAATCTGAGCGGGGCCAAGTTTCTATATGTTGTCTAAGTCCCACTCTGAGCTGGGCATGGGAAACAGGAAGCAGCCATGGGATAGAAGACTTCCCTCATAAAGGGCAAGTGTTCAAGCCCATGCATTGTTGGGCGGGGTGAGGATCTGTGTCCCACCTGTTTTGACCCCCAAGTTCTCTCTTGATGGCCCTATGCAACTGTGCCTGTCTTCCGTTGTTCCTCCCTGAGGAATGTGAGGTTCAGTTCTGCTTCCTTGGTAACCTATGCCCCTGTGGCCTCCATGCCCAGCAACTGCCTTGGGATCCCCTTGCCTGCTGGCAGGAGTCCCGGGATTGATTTTGGGGAAACCAGATTTCTTCTCCAGGGAGGACCCTGCTCACGCCATTTGACGAGAGACAGATCCATGATAGCAGCCACTTTCTCTTGCCCACCAGAGAGCCTGCAATTGGATAACTCACACATTTGATATCCAGCACTCTAACTGGATACAACAGGATCAAGTCTCTCTGGAGCCATGTCTGATGAAGAGGCAGGCATACCGCTGCCTAGCAAATGCAGTCTACAAGTTCAATATGCAGCCTCTGGCCCTCCAACCCAAAGGGATCTTGGCCAGTCCCTCAGTTCTGAAAACCCTGGGATCCAAATTCAACAGAATCCTGCTGCTCTCAGGAATTCCCGAATCTGCTGCTAGGTACATCTGCTGGATGGCACATACTGCCTGCTTTCTTTGTCCCTAGCCTTCATTTCCCTTGAAATTAGCAGATTTTAACAGGCAGTGCCCCAGGTTTTAACTTGGTTAGCACTGGGGCGTGGTCCTTAGCCAGGTCTGGAGGACAGTAAGAATCTTTCTCTTCTCCATTACACCAAAGTCATACTTTTCAGTTAGTTAGGCTTAATTCTTAGGTGACATGTAAATAATTAACATTCCTCAGATTAGCAACACATTCATACTTTTTTAAGAGACACAAACAGAAATTTTACTAGCTAAACAATTTTAAGCAAGCAACAAAGATGCATATTTAAACAATAAAGATAGATAATATTCCCCAATTAAAACTTGGTGCATACTATATTTACATTACAGAATACTACTAATCAGCCTTAATTCAACACAGCAGGGGGCAGGGCCCTTAATCTCTTTGCCCTGCTGAGCTGTGAGCCCCGCCCCTGAGATCCCATTCTAGTTCAGTAAGCAAACATTTCCTTTTGTGATAGGCAAATTCAGAGGGAAGGGCCGCTCCCATCATTTCAAGATGGCAGTCCCCATGAGAGCCACATGCAATGCCACCTGCAGAGCAGCTGCTTATCCCCCCTCTCAGATAAAAGAGATAACTTGCTTATATTACATGACTTAAAAAGACAAAATGCAGACAACAAACATTAAAACAGCACATTTTTAACTTTTATACTGTAGATACAAGGGAAAATGTAGATCAAAACTTTTATCTTTCAAGAACCTGGCAAACTTGAGGAATTTAAAATGCAAATTAACCACATTCCTGCCTAAACCCTGTGGCAGGATTCTAAAAAGACAACCTTCTTTTTTTTCCCAAGGCGGTGGAAAAAATAGGTGCCCCTGTGGTCGTTTCCTGGCAATTGATCATGCCCTTTTGTTGGTAAAGCCCACCAGGCTTTCCTTCCATAGTAAATAGATTCCTCTGGCCTGCTTCTGCTACCAAAACCTTACTCTGTTACACACAGAACATGACCCAAGGCAGTAAGGTTGAGCAAAACTCCTTAACTTACATTTTAAGTCAGTTGAATTTGAGGAGGTGCTATTACCATGTTGCAGGGAGGGACCGGGTTGAAGAGAACTAATCAAACAAACAGAAACAAACATAGAAACACTTTTACACCAGCGCATACTACATTTACACCACAGAAAAACAGTGGGAGTTTCAAAAGAAAACACTCACATTTTTACAGCCAGAAAGCACAACGTAGCTTCCGACAGACCAGTTAACTCTCTCAGTAGACTAGCCCAACTGAAGATGAGCAGATAAACAAAATAGTGCCCAACTACCCAGATGGGCATGGGGGCACTCCTGACACCCACTCCCCAGAACAGAATAAAACAATGAAACACAGAAATAGACAAAGGGCCCACACACAAAAAGAACAGGATTCCATTCTCATGGAAGCAAACTGAAAGCGGGAGCGACCAGCTAGATTCAGACCCTGGAGGGGAACATCCCATCCCTCTGATCTCAGACCCTGCAGGTTAACATCCCATCCCTCTGGTCTCAATTCATGGAGGGGAACATCCCATCCCTCCCCAGAAGATTGGAACATCTTCTGAATCTTCTGGCCTGTGGTTTTTCCCAGCTCATCCACCTAGACCTCTTCGGGCACTACCAGAAATGAGCTCACACAAAAGAGACAGACAAGACAGACACCTACCATAGCCAATCAGGCTCTCTGGGTTGGGCATCCTTCAGGGGCCTTTGGAGTCCCAGCGAGCCCCCAAATATTACACCCATATTTCGTGATCCACAAAGACCACTTAGGAAGCCTGCATTGATGCAAAAACAGCTCCATCTCACACACACTCACTGACACAGCAGTAGGGCAGGGAGAGAGAGTGAGTTTCAGGAAAACAGAGGATTTATAGGGGTCTGGAAGTAGTGGGGGCTAATGAGTGATTGTTCGAGGAAAGGGTCAGGGTTTGGTTGAAGAGGGGACAGGATGCAGTTAGCCTAATTTGGACTTGGGTCATTTCCTCTGCATCCCTATTGGCCAGTTGGAAAAGGGGTGGTTGAGCAACTGGAAACTTCAGGGAGTCAGTCTGATTTGACTCTATCATAATCCAGTGTTGGCATCTCTGTTGCTTTGCGCGGCCTCACATTGAGAATCAGGATCCCTGTGTGCACATGCACCAAGAATTGGAGTCACTGGGAGGAACCAAGATGGCTGCATGAGGTATATACCTAAACCCGCAGCCTCCACAACTATATTTTTAAATACAACTATACAGAAAAACGGCCATCCTCCAGAACCAAGGGAAGGGAGGCTTTGCAACCAGAAGGCAAGAGAAGGAGTGCTTTGAGACTGAGTGGAAGCTCCCTGCGCCAAAACTGAAAGGTACCAAGGGACGCACGGAACGGAGGCA